>JAZGLO010001471.1:0-19217 GCA_036873155.1 Biomphalaria sudanica
CCCTCTCTTTGTTCTTATTCTCTCTCTCTTTGTCTCCCTCTCTTTGTTCTTACTCTCTCTCTCTTTGTCTCCCTCTCTTTGTTCTTACTCTCTCTCTCTCTTTGTCTCCCTCTCTTTGTTCTTACTCTCTCTCTCTTGTCTCCCTCTCTTTGTTCTTACTCTCTCTCTGTATCTCTTTCTCTTACACCCCATTTCTCTCGTACTCCTAATAATTTATAATTCACACCAGCGATTCTCAATAATTTTATCCAGATATCTGTACCATTCACTAAATGCTTAGCAACAGCATACACAGACAGCTAATTCTAACCCAATAAATCTGTGGCCTGTTAGTAGATATACTGATTTCTCATTGAAGCGCCTCCTACCGGCACGCAGTATTCCTTTTACCCTAGCGCAGCGGTACAATCACACCACCTTGAGAATCCCTACGCTCAAGAAATTTAGAAAGTGATGTCAATAGTGGAAGGGGGGAAAACCGGTGCCAAAGTATTTTTCTCCCCCAGAACATTATTATTACATTTTGTTTCCTGGTTACACGCCCTCCCCCCTTTTTTCACTTTGTTCAGTTTTCGAGAACTTTCTAAGAGATGAATTGTAGCAGCTGCTGGCGTAGCACGGAGGCGACACACACACACACATAAACACATACATGAACACGCAGACGCACACACATATTGGTGCCTCAGAACTGGTCATTAATCCGTGCCAAAGAAAAGGGAATAAGTCAAAGTGCACGAGAATCAAATCAACTTTTAGTACTGAATATATTCAACGCAATTTATCTTATTCCTATCCATGTATTTCTGTTCAACATTTTGTGTGCAATATTTTTTAGACAAATATAAAGATTTAAAGTCCAGAGAAATTGCTCCGCTTTAAATATTGGCACCAGGTGCAAATTGGCAAATTGAGTCGTGGCAGCTGCACTGGGTTGCGTCCTTTCAGGGCCCATTGAGTTGAACGGTCTACTTACAATATACACAACGTTAACGCCAGTGTGTAATGTCTTGGTGATATTCTTCTCTGGCGGATAACTGTAAACAACGAGCTATTTGGTGTATCCGGTGTAAAGAATCTAGGAAGTTTTGAATAGCTATGCAGATTAATTTGAAAGGCGTAAGATAAATTGTGTAACAAATCAAATGTCTAACACTTTTCTCATCTGTCATGAAGTTCAAGATTTTAAAAAGTTGGAATCAGTGATGTTGAAATATGGCGTCCTTCACTTTTCTTTTTTAGAATCAAAATTATATTTTGAAAATCCTCACTAGACTAGCATGCAATTATTACGATCATTACAGGCTATACTTAAATTTGCTCGTGACGTATTGACATGTTTCATCTCGACATGTCCAAGATATAGATTTATGTCATTTATCAGGATTTCTTAAAGACTAAACGTACAAATCGATTTTAGTCCTACAGTATGCGTGTTATAACTGTGTCCCTGTCATATACAAGTTTAGAACCCCTGTAATATTTGGTGACTAGTAGTCACTGAACTATTCCGTGCAGTTAACACGAGATTTTTCCTGGTCGGGGACTGACCACGAGGTGGACACCTCAGATGATTTTGGGCTCTCGTAGAGAGAGTTATATTATGGATATCTTGTCCAGTGTAGTAATGTATAGATATTAAAGTTGATTTTTGGAGCATGTGTGATATCTAAAGTATTCTATTGGATTCTAGTGTACTATGTTTTGTGTATATTTCTTGATGGCTGGACTTCCATTGTTCGAGATACCAAACAAAATAATTAATTAACAATAGTTAATTAGCTAATTGTTTAATTTATGTATTGATTCTTGTGTTATCAGGTAAAAAAAAATATAATTGTTAAAAATTTCAGCTTGATCTGAAATTGTGTGTGGGAGAAATAACGTGTACAAACTTTTTACCAGACAGACAGACAAAGCTCGCATAAGCTTTGTAAAAATGCAGAACCTGATTAGATATATACATATCAGTTCGTGTAATTTATACGTAACTTTCATTGCACTATTTAAACAGTTTCATTTCATCAGATCTTCGATCTACTTGTAGACTTCAGTTGTACTTTGATTTTAGCCACACCAAAGGAAGATCACTCCTTGCGATCCTTGATTTACCTCTCCTGTCATTAATGTTATTCTCTCCCTTGCATTGAGACAGGCGGCTAGATAAATAAATGGCTTTAAAACTGATTTGTTCTAAACGTTAGGATAATATTCTTTATGTCGTGTAGACATGTAGCACAAGTACCGGAACCAACAGTAAAGAGGAGAAAGAAATATTGAAGAGTTTCGTCATTAAGTAAAGAAATTGCACTAGATATGAACTCTCCATTACCAGTCTGTAAATAGATTGTATGTCTCATGGACATTGATTGTTATTCAGTCTTTAAACTTATAAACTCATTAAATAAAATCTATCTGATATAAATATTTCACATGTAAATAATGAGTGAGTCTGTTGTGAATGTATATTTTGGTTTTCTATAATTATAATGTTTTGTTTGGTGTGATGCACACATTGTAAGACGAATTTCCTTATGGATAATAGGGATTATTATTATTACATCCAAACTTTCACTACCTTATTTATTCTTTACCAAAATCAAAATATCTTCAATACTTTTACATTCTCACAAAGTGCGGTCGAATATTGCGCTAATATTAATTAGAGTCTTATAATGTTACGTCCTTATCCGAACCACTATCCTTTATTCGAACTTTTACACTATTTGTAGATATACTTCTAAATGTGGAGTTCTTCCCCTTTTGATAAGCTTTTTTAGTGTTTTGCTTGTTTAGAAGGATTAATTCCAGTAGTTTGTGGAACACAGTTTGAGAGATACCCTACTACACCACAAGGATAGTGTTGAGATGCTCTGCGACTGATAATGGAAATACCTTTCGGGATGACATAGATCCTTACCACGAGAACGTATGTCTGGTCACATAGACCTACAACCATTCAATGATAATAGTCCAGTAAATGGTGACACTTACTTAGACCATTAGGATGTCAATCGCATAATTTCGACAGAGTACACTTCTATTGCCAGATAGAGGTTTTAATTTTCATTTAACATGAAATAACTTTTTAAAACATAAATATGGTTAAAATGATTATGTATATATCTAAAAATTATCTGCCGAAAATATGTTTAATAATGAAAATAATTTGTATAAAATAAAATAACCAATTAAAACTATATATCCGTCACGTGATGCACACGTCAAAGTCTCGTCTCGTGAAATGTGCACCCAGAATGTTGATTAGCTACGAGAAACTACTGCAGATTTCCCATAGTATTAAAAATAGCAGCACAAATTTACCATCTGTATATAATCACAACAAATTTCCGTAAGGATCAATAAAGCAGTCTTAGTCTTAAAATTCTCTACGTCGCACGACCATGCGGGACACCACGCACGCCGACTCTCTAACCCTCGATGAAAAAGTCATGGAAAGATAACTCTTTCATTTCTGCAAGTCGGGCTAAAGTTCACTCCCACGTAACTTTCTTTGCGATATAAAAAAAAGAGAGGGGGGCGGGGAGGGAGAACAAGTAAGCTTCTCACTAAATAGCGGCTTATGCTACGCCACGGGTCGGCTCGCAATACTAAAATAGCCAAGAAATTTAAAAATAGGTTTTTCTCTCCTTCTCTGACATTGGAGTACTTCTTAGTAAGTCTACTCCTGTAAATCTACGATTGAGATTTAGATTACAATGTGTGTTTATAGTGTCTGTTCAATATATTTCATTTCATTGAATTATTCAGTTTTGTTTCATAAAGAAGAAACCTGGGATTTCTTCTCCTAAATAAGAATCTCCTACTACTAGTTATGGTGTGAGGTGGACGAGAAAGATGAGGGCATCTTGACCACAAAGCAAATGGATTACGTCTAAATTAAGAAATAAGTCAACTGACAACCAGAAAAGTCTTTGCCTACCCCCCCCCCCCACACACTTTTTATTCTTAAACCTTTCAACAAGTTCTTTCTGTTCTTTTAGTCTTTCGTTCTCTCTTTTTTCTTTCTTTTCACCTCTTGTCTCTTTCTTTCTCTTTTTTTTCTATCTCTTTCATTTTTTCTTTCTCTCGCCCAAGGTTTCACTTCTGTTTCAGAATGTTACCTCTCCAAAAAAATAATAAATTTTCGAATTCAAACATGTATACTTTGTCTCTCTCTGTCTCTATCTCTCTCTCTCTTTGTCTCTGACTCTGTCTCTGTCTTGGTCTTTGTCTCTGTCTCTCTCTCTCTGTCTCTCTGTATGTCTCTGTCTCTCTCTGTCTCTCGCTCTCTCTCTTTGTCTCTGACTGTCTGTCTGTCTGTCTCTCTACACTCAGCTTTTCCTTCCCAAGTAAATGCATCTCTTGTTAATACCTCAGTGTCCAGGATCTAAGTCTCCAACCATCAGCCCCCCTAGTGCCTCCTTACCCTTCACAACAGGCCGCAGTGTCCCACATGTTGAGAACCCTTGTGCTCAAGAAATTAAGAAAGGGATGTCAATGTGACGAGTAGAACCGGTGCCAAAGTATTTGTTCCTCCCAAGAACGCCGTCATTACGATTCTGTCTCTTGACTTCCTCCCAAGAACGCCGTCATTACAATTCTGTCTCTTGACTTCCTCTCAAGAACGCGGTCATTACGATTCTGTCTCTTGACTTCCTCCCAAGAACGCCGTCATTACAATTCTGTCTCTTGACTTCCTCCCAAGAACGCCGTCATTACAATTCTGTCTCTTGACTTCCTCCCAAGAACGCCGTCATTACGATTCACTCTCTTGACTTCCTCACAAGAACGCCGTCATTACAATTCTGTCTCTTGACTTCCTCCCAAGAACGCCGTCATTACAATTCTGTCTCTTGACTTCCTCCCAAGAACGCCGTCATTACGATTCTGTCTCTTGACTTCCTCACAAGAACAACGTCATTACAATTCTGTCTCTTGACTTCCTCCCAAGAACGCCGTCATTACAATTCTGTCTCTTGACTTCCTCCCAAGAACGCCGTCATTACAATTCTGTCTCTTGACTTCCTCCCAAAAACGCCGTCATTACGATTCTGTCTCTTGACGTCCTCCCAAGAACGCCGTCATTACAATTCTGTCTCTTGACTTCCTCCCAAGAACGCCGTCATTACGAATCTGTCTCCTGACTTCCTCCCAAGAACGCCGTCATTACAATTCTGTCTCTTGACTTCCTCCCAAGAACGCCGTCATTACAATTCTGTCTCTTGACTTCCTCCCAAGAACGCCGTCATTACGATTCTGTCTCTTGACTTCCTCACAAGAACAACGTCATTACAATTCTGTCTCTTGACTTCCTCCCAAGAACGCCGTCATTACAATTCTGTCTCTTGACTTCCTCCCAAGAACGCCGTCATTACGATTCTGTCTCTTGACTTCCTCACAAGAACAACGTCATTACAATTCTGTCTCTTGACTTCCTCCCAAGAACGCCGTCATTACAATTCTGTCTCTTGACTTCCTCCCAAGAACGCCGTCATTACAATTCTGTCTCTTGACTTCCTCCCAAAAACGCCGTCATTACGATTCTGTCTCTTGACGTCCTCCCAAGAACGCCGTCATTACAATTCTGTCTCTTGACTTCCTCCCAAGAACGCCGTCATTACGAATCTGTCTCCTGACTTCCTCCCAAGAACGCCGTCATTACAATTCTGTCTCTTGACTTCCTCCCAAGAACGCCGTCATTACAATTCTGTCTCTTGACTTCCTCCCAAGAACGCCGTCATTACGATTCTGTCTCTTGACTTCCTCACAAGAACAACGTCATTACAATTCTGTCTCTTGACTTCCTCCCAAGAACGCCGTCATTACAATTCTGTCTCTTGACTTCCTCCCAAGAACGCCGTCATTACAATTCTGTCTCTTGACTTCCTCCCAAAAACGCCGTCATTACGATTCTGTCTCTTGACTTCCTCCCAAGAACGCCGTCATTACAATTCTGTCTCTTGACTTCCTCCCAAGAACGCCGTCATTACGAATCTGTCTCTTGACTTCCTCCCAAGAACGCCGTCATTACAATTCTGTCTCTTGACTTCCTCCCAAGAACGCCGTCATTCCAATTCTGTCTCTTGACTTCCTCACAAGAACGCCGTCATTACAATTCTGTCTTTTGACTTCCTCCCAAGAACGCCATCGTTACAATTCTGTCTCTTGACTTCCTCCCAAGAACGCCGTCATTACAATTCTGTCTCTTGACTTCCTCCCAAGAACGCCGTCATTACAATTCTGTCTCTTGACTTCCTCCCAAGAACGCCGTCATTACAATTCTGTCTCTTGACTTCCTCCCAAGAACGCCGTCATTACAATCAGAATATGAATATGATCAGGAAATATTCTCAATTATTCTCAATTACAACGTCAGTCTGTCTTCACAACATTCCTCTCTACACTCTATTTGTATTCTTAAATGGTGGCGTTGATGTACATTGATATTATATATATATAAGCCTCCATTTTGACTCTGGGGGCACCGTGTACAAAGAAATTTTTTTATATATATAAGCCTCCATTTTGACTCTGGGGGCACCACGTTTGGGCTGCCGCCTAACCCTAACCCCATCTAATGTCAGGTATCCATAAGAGAGCTGGGTGGACTCAGAGGCGCAAAAATATCCCGAAATTAAAAATCTCAGTCTTAACCAGGATTCGAACCCGGGACCTCCGGCTTTACCGCTCAGCCACGATCATTAGCGTACCTCTAAAAATAGAGGATGCTGTTTAAGGTTACGAAGGTACCGTAAGCAATGGTGGAAGAAGAATAACTAACTTGTGGTTTGTGACACAGATGGTCTGGCAGAGCAGAGACAGGGGAAGAGCTAGCTGATTTGGTGGAGAACATTGATCTAGACTTCTGCAGCATTTTGGCATGTAAATCAATGACGAAAAAAAAATTAATTTTGACCAAGAGCCAACAAGGCTTTAAAAATGGACATCAGTATGGGAGGCTAAAGCTTATATCAACTCACTCTGTTTTCTGTGTTCCTGTCTGTCTGTCTGTCTGGTAAAAAGTTTGCACACGTTATTTGTCCCACACCCAATCTCGGATCAAGCTGAAATTATTTCTTTTACCAGACAACACAAGAATCAATAAAACAAAATTAGTTAATTAGCTATTGGTAATTTAATTATTTTGGATGGTATCGAACAAGGGGAAGAAATTGTACTTGACTGATGAGGTGGTCTAAGTTGAATTAGTACCCTTTGTACTTTGCAGAGAGAAAAAAATTGCCGCTTTAAAGTTTGAAACTAAACAATATTGACCGATAAAACATTCTAATTTTATAAGCTAGTTTGTTAACTTGTGGAGACTTAAAACCTCGAGTTCAAATTCAGGTGATTCTTTTTTATGTTTGTTTATTTCAAAAGCTATCACGGTAACATTAACACATATACCTTCCCCCCTTTTTTCTGTCTCGCCCCCCCCCCATTCCCCCCACCACTTTCCCAACTGGTTTAGACACGTGACAGTATCAAATTTGAATGAATTTATTATTTATTAATAACATTTTCTTTTAATTAGTGATCAACTTTAATATACTGTTTTGTTTTACCACTGTTGTACAATCTCTAAAATGTTTTGATGCTATTTTGATTTTTAAAAGTTTAAACGTCTGAATTATCGTGTCATTTCCTGGAATGTTCGCATATCAGACAATTGTCGGTGTATTGTATAAATAAATAAAATAAGTTTTGAAATGTATCAACTTTGTAAAATAATTCAGTCTGATCATTTACGAAGTCAAATTTTGTAAATATTGGAGCAGAAAAATTTATTCATAATGAATATCTTAGTAGGATATATATTTTTTTAGATACAGTTTTAAAAACGAAAAAGATTTCTAAAGCAATTTCAAAACCACAGACCTATATATATTAGACCTAGACTGGAAAACAGAAACATGTTCCTATCCGATAATGATCAGATCACAGACCTATATATATTAGACCTAGACTGGAAAACAGAAACATGTTCCTATCCGATAATGATCAGACCACAGACCTATATATTTAGATTGTTATATAAGTAACTCTTCTTTTAAGCTGTAATGGAAGTCGCCCCTAATGTAGGAATTTTTTTTTTCATCTCTTAGAAAAGTAATGATCTTTAGTTTTCAAAGTTTAGAAATAATGCAATACCATTTTGTGAATTTTTTAATAGAATAGGCTATCAATCACAGAACTATATATTCACGTAAATATATGAAATAAAACCATTCCTGTTAAATTAAATTTTAACATAGGTCAAGGTTGAAAAAAAAACTTTTTCTTCTTACAACTACTTTACAAGACAACGCCATGTTTCAGCTTTTTTTGAAGTCTTTCGCGACATTTTATTTGTGTAGTGTTAAAAGAAATCCATGTCCTGTCTAGATATAATATATATATATATATATATATATATATATATATATATATATATATATATATATATATATATATATATATAGGTCTGTGATCAAGACTTAAGGAAGAGAGCAGAATTAGATCTATATGTTTTCACCACTGTCTTCCCTCAGCAGTTCTAGAATCCTAGACTATAAGATTGTGGAACTATTTCCTTAGTTCTAGATGACCCAGCGCTAACTGTTCCAGACTTACTCTATATAATGGAAGAGACATGGTTTCTTAGTGAATCTTTGTGTCCAAATGTTCTGTATGGTCACCGCCATTAGTAGGTAAATACATTCTTTCTTTCCTAGATTGAGACAATGTTTATACACGAGAGAGAAAGTGACGTCACGTTAATGGAATCATACCAATCCCTTTTACGACATTTTCTAGCGGGATTAAGCGGGGGGTGGGGGGGTGGACTATGTCTCCTACCATTTTCTTCCCTACTTTTAACGCCCTTACTCCCCGCCCCGTTTTCCCAGGAACGTCGTCATTGTCTGTTTCCGGTTCTATCGTGTCCTAGATGTTCACAAGATTGAGTAGGACGCCTCATGAAAAGCCTGGTCCATTACCTGATGCGGGAAACTCAATCAGGTCCCCGAGGTTGATGCCGTGTTGACGAGGCGCCCCCCCCCCCATTTCTCTCGTCCAAGCCAATACAAAGACATTAGCCCGCAGGGGAAGGGGTGGAGGAAGGGACACCCGGAATGGGGGGGGGGGGGGTATCCACCTTTGACTCACCCCACAAACACATATCCCTTTAGTGTCATCGCCTTTTAAAGCTAATATCTCGTGAGAAAATGGGGATGAACACTTTTTTTTGTTTAGAATTGTGTTTTGTTTAGAATTGTGTTTTGTTTAGAATTGTGTTTTGTTTAGAATTGTGTTTTGTTTAGAATTGTGTTTTGTTTAGAATTGTGTTTTGTTTAGAATTGTGTTTTGTTTAGAATTGTGTTTTGTTTAGAATTGTGTTTTGTTTAGAATTGTGTTTTGTTTAGAATTGTGTTTTGTTTAGAATTGTGTTTTGTTTAGAATTGTGTTTTGTTTAGAATTGTGTTTTGTTTAGAATTGTGTTTTGTTTAGAATTGTGTTTTGTTTAGAATTGTGTTTTGTTTAGAATTGTGTTTTGTTTAGAATTGTGTTTTGTTTAGAATTGTGTTTTGTTTAGAATTGTGTTTTGTTTAGAATTGTGTTTTGTTTAGAATTGTGTTTTGTTTAGAATTGTGTTTTGTTTAGAATTGTGTTTTGTTTAGAATCCTGTGAAGACTGAGAAAAACCTTATTGGACATAATGTTATTTACTGCGAAAAAAAATAAAAATAGGCTTGTTTTATGTTAATTTTTTTTATTTGTATGAAAACTCATTATGAATGTTATTAGGTCAAGGACGTCATCTAGCTGCCTCCTTCCTCTCCAATCCCCATATTCCCCAGCTTTTCATTCCTCCTCCTTTCTTCTTCTGTTACCTCCCTTCACTCATTCTGAATCTTCTACTCTGCATGTAGTTCAGCAGAAAACAAAGATGTTTCATTTAAATATATAAACATCACAAATAGTGTTACATATATATCATGACAGCATACACCTAACTAATCCAGTAGAGTTAAGGGTTAGGTTCTAAATAATGTTCAAATAATAATGGTTCAAAGCTAAAATTATAACATATTGGTTTAGCATCACAAAGTTACTTATAATAAACAAAACATTATAACTGTACAAAGGCAAAATATACATTCATACGAGACTAATTTAGATGTGAAAAGTTTATATCAGCTTGTTTCTATTTAATGATTTGATTGCCAGGGAACAAACGAGTTTTTGTGTCTGTTTGTCTTTGCTGTCGGTGTCTTGTATCTCTTTTGTGATGGTAAAATTCTAAAATCCTGACTTAAAGGGTGATGTTTTTTTTTTCTAGAATCTTTTTAGCTTTCTTATGAATGTTTTTCTCAAACAGCTGCCCAAACGGAGTTTGTTTTTTGCCCATGACTTAACCAGCAGCATTTAGGGCTCTATGAAGTTATTGGTGAGGAAGGATTCTATTATGTTCACCGTAATGATCTAGGGACTATTCATGACAAGTTTCATTTAGAAAATTTGTCAAACTATGTTGGTTTCTATAAATAGTATTCAGAGCCAAACGCCTGACAACTCGCTCTATGTATGACAGTGTTAGTCATTAAACATTCTGACAAAATCTCAGCGCTAATGTAAAGACCATGACTTACTTCAAAAAAAGACGGGAAACTATGTCCTCTTCCTGTTTGGTTAAGGATAAATATAAGGATGAATTTAATAACAATCACAAAGCGAAAAGTGGAACATCAGGTGACAGAGCTTTCAGTGGTCAACGAGTAAAAACTAAATTGAATTAATTCTTTTTTTTTTTTATGTATGTCTGTATGAGCCTGGTCTAGGACAGGGTAAAAGGAAGTGTTAAGGGTGGGGGCGGGTGTTGGAGAAAAGGTAGCATTCTGGTCGGGGTGTAATAATAGCAGAGGTTTGCGGTCATTAGCTTTGTCGGCGTATGGTGTCACTAAACTAGGTCATGGTATATTAATAAAAGATCTTGAGATCACACAAAATATATGGTTTGTCGGTCTGTCGAAAAAAGACACTGAAACACTGGTTGTCACTTGATTGCTTATGTTCATTACCACTTCCAGCAATGACAATCTTGGAGAACCTTTACCTAATAAATAATTGTATTCTAATAAAACAGAGAAAATATTTTTGCTCGCAGTGTTTAGGCTGGAACTATTATTTTAAATGTTAAGAAAATGGGTTGCATCTATGACCCAGAAAGCCTTCAATTAAGTGAGGTCTAATCTCTAAAGAAAACAACGACTAGATTAACACACAGATAGAGTCATTCTTCTTGTTGTTTTGTTGTTGTTGTTGTTAATTACGGGATAATATTTAACCGACATGTATAAGATACTAAATATTGAAATGTGTAGAAATACGAATCAATAGCTATCGTACAATCTGTAACTACATAATTAAAACTTATTTTGAAGTGGGTGTTTTGTAAGCGTCTTTTAATGAGCAGTGTGAAACTTAGACAATTAAACATCTTGACATTGAATCTCGATTTAAAGATGTGGGAGATATAAGCTTTGTAAACAGCTTTGTACGTATTTGCATCTACATTGTTATTGTACAGTAGTTAAGCTGAGATTGTCAATTGTAGTCAAACTGAATTTCCATTTGATTGGACCAATAGAAATTATGTTTTCTTATTTTATAATCGCCAATTTTGACTATCTCTCTCAATCTCCGGTCACCAATTAACTCCCAATTCACTTACACATCTCCTATACCCCTACAGCCACTAACGTGCCCTGTTGACTCCTCCCTCCTGATAGCCTTGGTCAACATCTCAATAACGGAAGTCACGTGATCACACACAACTTAGCCGTACAATTACAAACATGGTTTACAACGTAAAGGTTGCAGTATAAGTTACTTAAATCTATTTCGCCCGTGTTGTGTTTGTGAGAGTTCTTTCAAAATGTGTACATTTTGGTATAGACTACATTTATCACTCAGCATCACTCAGCATCAGATCTTCGTCGTTCTTTGTTCACACTATTATCCAAACTTAAAATCGAGACGTTATATACATGTTGTTGTTTTTTTTATTGTTTTTTTTTAATTGTTTAGTTGTTGTTTTGTTGTTGTTGTTGTTGTTGTTTTGTTGTTGTTGTTGTTGTTGTTGTTGTTGTTTTTATGTTAACCATGAAGTGAAAAAATAAAGTACTTAGTGTATTCATGGTTTCAGTATGGAATGATATTACTCTCAGAGACTCGAGGATTCTAGAAGAAGGATTAATGTACCAAACTCATTTACCGACGTTATGCAAACTTCAAGGGGGGGGGGGGGGCGGGGAATTTTCATTCTTTGTTTTCTTAGGCAGTTTTTTTTTTTTTATGGCTCTGAAAGCGAATGAATTTTTTTATAAGGGGAAATCCGATTTAAGGTTCTTGGCTAATGCTATTCTCTTTCCATAAATAGTTTGCTTTTTAAGACTTTTCCCCAACAAATCGAGTGCACACTAACTAAAGAAGAAACGGTTCGAATTTAATCAACATCATGCTTGTTAACTGAGCTTTTTTTGCAGAAGGTTCCTAGATATTGTAATGGAGAGAGAGTATGTGTGTCTGTGTGTGTTTGTTTGTTTAGTTACTCTTGGAAGAAGATTCGCTGTGAATGATGCAACATGGTGGCATTGTCGTAACTTGGTCTTAGTTTGGACAGACGACTCTAGAACGTGAGACTGAATGGTTGTGTTATTGTAGTGAGTTAGATTTTGTTTACAAATATTTTTACTAAACTCTATTACATTTATTTTGATTCCATATTAACTTGATATTGTCTATATTCTAAATAAAGTTATATTTAGCTTTTTTCACTAGGAAATTATTCAAGTTTTTCAAGCTTTATTAGTTAAGATATATTACGCCTACAGCGGTTTGGTTGTCTACCAGCTATTTGGTGCCACAAATCAATGACCGGTAACACATACAAAGACGTCACCACAAATGAGGAATTTCAAAGCAGGAATCACATAGACAATTCAGGCCTTACGATGACTAGCTGGCCAATGTCGCAAACGCCAACATAAACTGTATGATCCTATCACGAGGTCGGCAGGTCACGCATGGGGCTTAGAGCAGGGACCATGTAGACGGCAAGGCTGACAAGTCAAACAAGAGGAAGACAACACTAGATACTGAACGGGCATGTCACTCAGAGAGATTTTAGAGATTGTATCCGCCAAACCAATTCTACACTTTTGGTCGCGTAGTAATTTCCCCAGAGCGTTGACCAAATTTTCGAATTATTTATACAGGGGTTTACAGAATAAAATATTTTTATTTTATGCCAATAATGTTTTAAAGTCGTCCTATTTTTAGGGTTAAAAACAAATCAAGTAAAACGACCATATATTTTATATGCATCTTTTTCCCACTTACTTGTTTGAATAGTTCAACTTTAACCCTTTAGACGCGTATGGTAGTTTAGCCTCTAAAGTCTAAAATTGCAGTTTCCATTTAGTATGCACTCATTATAAAAACGCTCAGCACTTTAAAGGTTAAAAGAGGTGATACATTTGGGATGGTATTTCAATTGCTTGCTTCAAAATGAACCGATCTGACATCTATCGTCAAGTTCCCCTGAGTCCAACGGATTGAACACTAAACTTGGCTTGAACGGTAAAGAAACATTTTTAATTGCTTCAATAATTAATATATAGAATATCACGGTATTGACAAAGCTAATTGCGCTAAAAAAAAACAATTCGCAAAACTATTTCGAATTGCCTAAATATGTGTTCGTTTGTCTAGACCTGTTACAAATTTAATTACATGATCCAAATTGATACAACTATAAAACCACATATATATTTTCATTAATTTTTTTATATATTTTTTTTAATATTTTAATTTTTATTGTGTAATAACATATAGGGCTATGGTGGTCAAACAACTACTTATCTAATTTGTAATTAATCATTCTTAATATCAATTTTTTTTGACATGGCAGACAACCCATTCTAGAACGAATGAAATAAGATTTTACCGATCATCTCCCTTTTAATACAGTGTTACAAAGTCGAAGTTGCAGGCTATTCATCAATATCATCAATTATAAGATCTAGATAATTTCACAAAAAGTTACTATTTAATAGTTGGGGGAAGAGGGTAGTATTTATTGACCATTTGTAGTATGCCTTGAAATATTCAAGAGGCGCGAGTGGCTGAGTGGTTAAGCGCTTGACTTCCGAATGGGGTTCTGGGTTCGAATCTCGGTGAAAAACTGGGGCTTTGAATGTCGGTATTTTTAGAGCGCCCCCGAGTTTACCCAACTCTTGCAATTTAGTTGGGGAAAGTGAAGGTGGTTGGTTGCCTACGAGATACTCAGCTCATTAACCGTTGGCTAAAGAAACAGATAACCTTAACACCATCTGCTCTATAGATCGCATGACCTGAAAGAGGAACTTTTTAAAAAATATTCTACATATAGAAGTATAAGTCGACGTACTTTTGTTTCAAACTACATCTCTTCTGCTGACAAGGTCAAACGCTTTGGTCAAGTTAATAAAAGCTATAAAGAGGGACTGCCTTTGTTCTCTGCTTTTCTCCTGTAGCTGCCGCAGGGAGAAGATCATAGCTGTGGTGGATCTACCGGCTCTAAAGCCACACTGCGACTCTGGGTAAACTCGTTCTGCCAAGATCTGCAGCCGCTTCAGTATTTCTCTGGCATAAGTCTTCCCAACTAGGCTAAGTAGTGAAATACCTCTATAACTGTTACAATCGGAGCGGTCGCCTTTATTTTTGTAAATTGATACTATGTTAGCAACCTTCAATTCCTGAGGGACTATACCTTGCTCCCAGCAAGTTTCCAAGGAAGTTTTGAAGAGGGCCAATTTGCACAGCATCTACGCTCTCCTTCAACAGAAAAGACTACGCTGGCTCTGTCATGTCACTCGCATGGCAGATGGAAGAATCCCTTAAAACATCCTACACGCTGAGCTTGCAGAGTGAGTCAGACCCAAGGGCCGCCCAAGACTAACCTACAGAGACATGAGAACCACAGGCATCGAACAAAGTGTGTGGGAAGAGATGGCCTAGGACCGGACAGCATGGAGACAGATTGTACGTGCTGGTACGAACTTCGCCAAATGCAAAAGAAACAACGCTGCCTCGGCCAAGAGAAAGAAAAGAAAGCTGCCCTGTCATCTAGCCCTAGGATAGATGCATATACATGAACGAACTGTGTCAAACTCTGCCGCTCCAGAATTGTCTTGATCAGTCACTCCAGATTCTGCCCAATCGCAAGACGTAACTAAAGCCAGTGACTCATCTGGGCACATCCATTGCCTTCCGAGACAGGAGCCATACATCTCTCTTCTCTTACATGAGGTAGCAAATCTCTAACAAATTTCTTGGAAAAAATGTTTGAGTTTACCTTGACTGGCTAAAAAGTAAAGTAGTCTGAAGCCATGTCGCCAAGTTTTGTCTTAAAATAGTCTGAAGTTGTATAACGTCGCAAAGTCCTGTCTTAAATGCGATAAATGCTAGAGATTAAAGTATTCTTGACTTGAAAAATAAAAATCTGGGTTGAAACCCGATACCATCAAGTTGACAGTCCAGAGCATTCTTTGATTTCCTTATCCTGTAGAAGTTCGCTTACTCTGTCTGTATGTCTGGTAAAAAGTTTGTACACGTTATTTCTCACACACCCCCCACACCCAATTTCGGATTTAGTTGAAATTTTGCATAATTATTTCCTTTACCTGACAAAACAATACAATAAATTAACCAATTAGTTAATTAACTATAAGTAAGGGAAAGACATTGAATTTGACAGATGTGGCGGTATAAGTTGAATTAGTCCTTTGAGAACTCTTAAGCCCAGAGTGAATATTTTGAATGCATCTCAAAGGGCTATAATGTAAACATTCACCAAGATACACCCCTCCCCCTCTTCTTCTTTTCCCCTTCCACAACTGGTCCCAGTCACGTGATGGGATCATAGCGCAATAAGAACACTAAAAGCTAAACAATAACAATTGATAAAAATATTTCTATCGCACATATTTTTATGTCTAGCTCATTTGTGCATGTAATTACATTCCTAATCCAAACTAATTGATACAATAACACTTATATAACCATTTTTTAAAGTATGTCATTATGTCTTTTCCATAGACATAAATAAATATAGACTGGCCGATTAAAGATTTTTATGAAACGAAAATTTGTGTCTTGCAATTTTGTGTACTTTATTATACAGCATTTATGAGCAGTATAAAAGTTAAGTACTCATATCTTTTTTAGCCATAACCTATATAAGTATTACATTATTTTCACTAGTGTTTTTTTAAATCTCTAAAACTGAAGATCGTGCCATTTTTTATTATTCGGAAATCCGAATACAATAGATATACATGTTTTCAAGTTACATGAAGTTACTTCCTTCGGCCAGTCTATATTTATTTATGTCTATGGTTTTTTATTGTTTGTTTCCCCTGCCGTGTCATAAAAAAATTAAACGTAAATAAAACGCTGAAAACAAAAATCCAAATAGTTTTGTTTTTTTTCCCCAAGCCCACAATGTCATGACGTTCCGACCTTGTTATTTATTTACTTGAATCCTTTTTTGTAGCCTTACCCTACACTGCCTGGGGCTGCTTTTAATATTGACCCCCCCCCCAAACTTTCCTCCATGGCCCGGACCTTACTTCTATAGTTTGCTACATTTTTGGAGGTTTATTTTTCAAAGTCGTTTTGTTGTTGTTGTTGTGTTGTTATTGTTGCTAGTTTGTCTTGGGGAAGGGGGGGGGTGAGAGAAAGCGCAATGAAGCGAGGTAACAATTTCATTTTTTTAGCAAAATTTTAAAAAATATCTTTTATAATATTAAAATTGATAATAATAATAATATTTATTTGCGAACCTTTTGTTAGCATTGTTCATTACACATAACACATCCTTAACACCCTGTACATGTGTTACCAGCAATTATGCATTCGTACCACATTAAACATTATATCATTCAATGATGAGATTTGTGGTAGTTCAAATTTGCATATTTCACAACAAAGGTAAATACACCAAGAAGACGGATCTACCGACAAAAGCACAACAAATAATTTTTTTTTCAGCGCATTCGATTAGAAGACAGCAAGGTATAAATCTCACAAACAAGGTAGCCTTCCTTTGAAAGTCTATAGTCACATACAAGGTGCTTGATATACAGTTGTTGTTTTTTTAAAAAGACATTACTTATATGAACAATTCTTCGTTATATTTACTAGCAGGCACACAAACATGCACACACACAAACAAATCACTGGAAAGATTCACACTGAACCAAATTTTTAAAAAAGTTTTTTACAATTTTCTTTAGAAGTTACCAAGAAAAATTAGTTTAAAGTAAAACCATGAAGGCCACCTGAGCCCAGTAAAATCGGTTAAAAATCCTCACCCCCCCACCCTCTTGCTTAGTCTTGTAAGCCCTCAGGGGAGCATAGGGCTGCATCTACATCTCTCTACCGAAGTCGGTTCTAAGCAGCTTTCTTCATCTGTTCCCACGTCATCCCAGTCTCCCCAGCGTCACTGATCGTGTCTATCTCTCCAAGATTTAGCTAGGGGCTGCACACTTTCCTTTTTCCCTTGTGGATTACAAACAAACCCTCCTAGGGCCCTGACTATTTTCGATTTTTTTTTATTTCTCTCTCCCAGCAGTGATCTGCCGTCTGCTTCGTTGCGGTTCTTTGGCTCTTTATACCCCCCCCCCCTTGTAATTTTATTTTATGTATTCAGACATACTCTATCCCAGTGTCCTTTGATGAGGTAACAGGATTACGTAAAGTAAACATCACCACAAATGAAATATATTATCAAGAATATTTGCAGTAGTCCGCATCAGACAATGGTACAGTACATACTAGCGAAGATATCTTAAATAGAGATTACCAAGGTTACTATTGAATGTATGCGTTTTTTGTTTTTTTCTGAAAGTGCGATTCATCTATTTAAATACAACCATCTTGACTGAAAAGCTAAAAGTATAGCTTCGCCCATAATCTTGTGTCCTAGTGTATAAGAGAATGTCGTTATATGAATATATTATTTAAATCGCTGATAGGTTATGACAGGTAAAAATTGTGTGAGGCTCTGTGTCAATGATTTAAGTCAATATTAGAATCTTATCGTGTTTGTTCAGGTAATTAGATATAGGTCAGTCCAGCTTGCTGGTTGCATCACACCGAGCTAAAACGAAACCATTTCCTCTCCTGGAGGTGTTGGCTGTGAATTTCAATGACTTGCACTTCTTCCGAATGTGATCTTAAGGAAGCGCATAGCAAAAGATGGCACGTCATGTCAGGCCAGTGATCAGCGCAGTCCAAGACACCGCGCCTTATTTAAATCTCGTTAATAACAAATATCTAAATTGATGGTAGAGTATCACCAGGGCCTCCATATATTAAAGTCCGGCACTAGGATAACCAATGCTAAAGAAAGCGCCACACTATTTCTATTTTCCTCAGGGTCTTGCTAGACGCGCACATTTTTTATCAGTTTAATCAGAAATATTCATTTGTTGGTCTAGCGATTTTCAAAAGAGATTTTAGATGACTCATTATTAATCAGTGCTTCAAAATGAATCAATTTCATTCTATCTGTGCAATGTATCCATTGTGTTATGTCCTGCATCAACAATACTTAAATTGAGGAAGTATTATTGAGTTATTCTGTTTTACCTTTTTATATAGAGCAGTGAGATTCATAACAAACAAATATTCACATTTGACTAGAGCAATACCTTTAGTAAAATCGCTCAATTTAGAAAGCCTTCAGGATACAAGGATCTTCAGGATCTTTCTTCCCTAGCGCTATTGGAGTATGGAATGGGTTGCCCAAGAATTTTGGTCATTGGTTAATATGCATGACTAAATGCATGACGCGTTAAGCTTCAGACCGTAAAAAAAAAAAAGATTAATTAAATCCATTTCACTGCAAGTTAAAGTTTCTAAGGTGCATCTTTAAGATTGTCGAAATGTGACACATTTTAGCGGTCCCTAAAAGGGGTAAAGACGCTATTAGTTTTGTGTGAGATTTCTGTCCGTCCGTCTGTCCCGTTTAGATCTCCTAAACTAGAACAGATCGTGAAAATCCGACATCATAATATTTTAGTCCATTCAAAGTTCTGATGCAACGGCTACTTTTTTCTTTTCTAAAAGCGAAAAATCTAATTTCTTAAATCACTTATGCGAGCATTGTTTCTTAAAAACACATTA
>JAZGLO010001474.1:0-12792 GCA_036873155.1 Biomphalaria sudanica
TTTGGTAATTTCATGACTCCCAGGAGATTTTCTATTTTTTATGCAGTTAATTGCTTTTTTAAGGTCACTGAGGCTCGGAAGATCATCTAGGCATTCCAGTACTGGAAGATCTGGTAGAGAAGCCAGGGCGACATCGTTTACTGTGTTCTGTGTGGCATAGACTTCGAGGTAGTGTTCTGTCCAACGTTCTAGCTGCTTGGTTCGATCTGTAATTTTTTCTCCTGATTTGGATAGAAGGGGGGCAGGCTTAGACACTGTTGGACCCAGGGCCGCTTTAATGCCATCAAATAGAGCTTTGCTATTTCCTGAGTGGAGACTGTCTTGGATTCTGTTGCAGGTATCCCTCGAAAAGTTGTTAGCACATTTTCTAGCCATTTGTTTCGCCTCTTTATTAGCACTTTTGAAGGCCTCCAAAGATCTTGGACTTGGCTTTGTCTTGAGAGCGAGGTGTGCAGATCGCTTTTTCTCGATGCAAGGTTCCATTTGTGCTAGATTCGCCTCAAACCAGTCTACGTTTCTGTGTTTTTGAGGCCCAAAGGCGGTGATTGCCGAACTGTAGATTACATCTCTTAATTTCTCCCATCTGATAGAGATGTCTTCTTCATCATTTAACGAGGGGATTGAACTGTTCAGGAGCTCGCCAAAGAGTGCACACTTCTCTGGTTCACCTACATGGTTGACGTTAATTCACCTAGTTCTGGGTTGAGTGGAAGTATAAGCCTTCTTGAGAAGTAGTTTGATTTTGCTTAGCACTAGTGAATGGTCCGCACTATGGTATGAACGGGTGTGGATGACACTTTTCAGATCCATCCTTCGGGTGATGCAGAGGTCAAGCTGGTGCCACCTTTTTGAGCGTGGGTGCTGCCAAGAGACTTTATGGCGTTCCTTGCTAGAGAAGAATGTATTTGTTACACACAGTTCATGAGAGCTACAGAACTCGAGTAGCCTTTGGCCATTGTCATTGATTTTGCCAACACCATGAGGTCCCAAGCATTGTGGCCATGCATCATTTCCATCACCAACACGGGCATTAAAGTCTCCATTTATATAGAGGTGCTCGGATTTTGGAATACTTTTAATTATGTCCTCTAGAGCTTGATAGAATCTGTCTTTGTCCTCTTCCGGTGCAGCAAGGGTTGGTGAGTAAGCACAGATTATATTAACTTTGCCTTGCGGTGATGCAAATTTCATGTGTGCTACTCTTTCATTGCCAATGGGAAACATCGCGATGCAGGGGACGAGACTGTTTCTTATTGCGAAGCCGACGCCATGTATTCTAGGGCTTTGTTCTGGTTTTCCTTGCCAGTAGAATGTATAGTTGCTTTCTGTAAGAGAGGATATATATAGCACTATAATAAACTGGAGTCCTGCTCTACACCAGAATTGGTGTTCAGTAACATTAAGTAATCAAGTACCGGTACTATTCCATTGTTTGTTATTTTACATTGTAAAAGTTCTTCCTGTGGTGTTTTTGTCCAGATACATTCAGCACAGCTTCTCACTGAATGCAAGATGCTTATTTAAAAAATGGTTTACATAAATGTGCACTGCACAACTGTGTCTACTGAATGAATGCAATCTCACGCCTCCGCCTCCCTCCAAACACTGTGTGATAAGAGACTGCTGTAGGTACACACTACAAAAAAAAAGGTAGGGTAGGCCAATGGCATTCAATTATATTCTTTTCTATACGTTTGTTGACATAACAGCTGAAGGCTTAGTCTATCCCTTCACGCACATCTCTAAATCAATTTGAAGAGCTTTCCAAAAGGAGCAGTTGGTAATCCTCTTTGTTTCTGCATGTATAACTTTTAATGACTTTTTAATACAGTTTCCCCAACAGGACTCCAGTAATAGTCAAGGAACAAGCAAAATAAAAAATATACTTTAGGAAAAAAAAAATTACCCAAGGGGGAGAACTCCATGTTTAAAACCATAAATACTTTTTTATTCCCCTTTTTAATATCAAACAAATTTGATCCATTACCACTATTTAATTAACTAACTAATTGGATATGTTTTTTATAGACTTATATTTTGTGAGGAACAATAAATAATTGTGTAATTGTTTTAACTTGAAAGGAAAGTGGGAGAATTTCCAAATTTGTGACAGACAGACAAAGTGAGTTGATATAAGCTTGGTAAAAACAAGTATCAAACTATCCAAGTACTAAGGTCTGTCCCAGACTTAAGATGTTTCCACCAGACCTTGTGTCTGTCACAGAGTATATCAGACCTACCAGCCGAAACTTTTAAGTTTCCTTTAAGTGGTCAAGGTAATGAAGGATAAAGTAAGTATGCAAGGAGTGAAGCTAAAACTGCATGATAACATTGACAATATTAGAGACATGGGTGACATCTGCATACAGGACAAAGAGACATGGGTGACATTTGCATACAGGACAAAGAGACATGGGTGACATCTGCATACAGGACAAAGAGACATGGGTGACATCTGCCTATAGGACAAAGAGACATGGGTGACATCTGCATACAGGACAAAGAGACATGGGTGACATCTGCATACAGGACAAAGAGACATGGGTGACATCTGCATACAGGACAAAGAGACATGGGTGACATCTGCATACAGGACAATGTTAGAGACATGGGTGACATCTGCATACAGGACAATGTTAGAGACATGGGTGACATCTGCATACAGGACAATGTTAGAGACATGGGTGACATCTGCATACAGGACAAAGAGACATGGGTGACATCTGCATACAGGACAAAGAGACATGGGTGACATCTGCATACTGGACAAAGAGACATGGGTGACATCTGCATATAGGACAAAGAGACATGGGTGACATCTGCATACTGGACAAAGAGACATGGGTGACATCTGCATACAGGACAAAGAGACATGGGTGACATCTGCATATAGGACAAAGAGACATGGGTGACATCTGCATACTGGACAAAGAGACATGGGTGACATCTGCATATAGGACAAAGAGACATGGGTGACATCTGCATACAGGACAAAGAGACAGGGGTGACATCTGCATACAGGACAATGTTAGAGACATGGGTGACATCTGCATACAGGACAATGTTAGAGACATGGGTGACATCTGCATACAGGACAATGTTAGAGACATGGGTGACATCTGCATACAGGACAAAGAGACATGGGTGACATCTGCATACAGGACAAAGAGACATGGGTGACATCTGCATACTGGACAAAGAGACATGGGTGACATCTGCATACTGGACAAAGAGACATGGGTGACATCTGCATATAGGACAAAGAGACATGGGTGACATCTGCATACAGGACAAAGAGACATGGGTGACATCTGCATATAGGACAAAGAGACATGGGTGACATCTGCATACTGGACAAAGAGACATGGGTGACATCTGCATATAGGACAAAGAGACATGGGTGACATCTGCATACAGGACAAAGAGACAGGGGTGACATCTGCATACAGGACACACATAGAAAACAAAAGAAGTCTTTATATAAAGTTGGACTGTGACTGTAATACTGAAATAGAAAATGATGATTTGAAAAATAGGATGTGGATACCTTGCAATACAAGACATGAAGGATATGGTCAGCCTGAAGGATATGTTGAGTCTATTTTAGATTAAGTGCTATCCAAAAAGAAAATGTTCGCTTATGTATGTGTCTTTCAAGAAATACTTTTCTCAAAACAAGCTTCGTTAAAGGGAAACAAAATTCATTGTAGTCCCTTAAACAGTATTCACAGAGGAATTTTCTAATGATGTAGCAAGTCTGCAGCAGTACTGCCCTCTGCTAGGTATTATTATTGTTTTTTGTTTTTTAATGTATAATGAAAATTCAATTTTTTCTTATATGTTTTTATAATTATTAAATCATTTTTATATTTGGGGCAGCTTGAAAACTTTCAAACTGAGTTTCCAGATTTTCTATCTTTCACTAAAAATAAGCTGAGCATTTCGAGTGGCAGAAACTACAAATATAATCATTACAAAACAAACTCTGTATCAGACTTTCAATATATATATTCAATTGCGTATGCACCATGCAATAAGATAACTGAAATTAAAATATGTTATGGAAACAGTGTCAGCAGTCTCCAAGTGATTAGAACTTCATTCAGAGACAAGATAAAAATGGCAATGCTTGCATAAAGCAATGATGAAGCATTCGACTGATATTCTCAAGTGAATAGCTTGGACAAGAACACATGAGATATAATGTCAAAACCTAAGGCAAAACAAATCAAGACGAGGAAAGAAGACTGCGCCATACAACTTGATAGCCAATTCTACTAAAATTTATACTCACACAGTGTCAGACACAATCATATAACTAAATGGCTTTCACAACATTGACTTCCAACTAATTCATATCAGACCATTACTGTCACCAGCAGGAGAAAAATCATGATCTTTGTCAAATTCTTTTATAAACCTTTTAGACTTGACACATAATCAGCCATGTTATAATAAAAACAGAAGTTTCATTATTTTTATGATTAAGAAAACCAATCTGCCATGCACCTGATATGATATCATCTCTAGATTCTGTAAGTTCTATTTTCAATACCTTAGAAAACATCTACAAAAACAGCCTTCGTTCAGTTCATTATGAACAAATGACAATGTGAAATGAGTATTAACCAAATTTATTCTGTTCAGTTTAGCCTGTTGAAAAACTTCGTAAATAAGAAGACAAGGGAAAACAGCTTACCAATGATGTTTCCTTGTCTTAATGTTAAACTTGGCCATACATTCAAGGCAGGTTTCCCCATCACTCCAGGGTGGCTCTTTGGACAACATGTCTACAAGGGGGAAACAACTCAGTGATTAAATAAAAGTCATTTGTGAAGATAAATAATATCAATAATAAATCTGTGTGATTAGAAATATTTCCACCAATTGTTTTTGTTTAGCGCAATGTCATGCTTTTAGCTTTCTCAATATGCTAAGATCCTATCACTTGTCTGCACTAGTTGGAAAAGAGTGGGGTATCTGGGTATCATTTTTTAAATGTATTTATAAAAAAAAAGTGAATGATCTGAATTATAAAATAAAACATTCAAACTTTATAGTAGGGGTGTAACATTCAAACTTTATAATAGCAGTGTAATATTCAAACTTTATAAGAGCATTGTAACATTCAAACTTTATGACAGCAATTAAACATTCAAACTTTATGACAGCAATAAAACATTCAAACTTTATGACAGCAATAAAACATTGAGACTTTATAATAGTGGTGAAACATTCAAACTTTATATCAGCAGTGAAACATTGAGACTTTAAAATAATGATAAAACATGCAAACTTTATAATAGCAGTAAAACACACACATTTTTAAATAGCAGTGAAACATTCAAACTTCATAATAGCAATAAAATATTCCAACTTTATATTATGGGTAAATGATTTGATTCCATTGTTTTGTAAAGCGCCAATTTCTGATTCAAGGCCTCAAACAACTTTTCCCTTTGTTTCATGTATATGTGTTTAATATGTAATTCATTCAGCTGCATGTGTATAACATGAAACACTTCTAATTAATTGTTGTTAAACTCGAAGTATCATTTTAATACAAGGTTCAAGTGGTTAAGCACTTAGCTTCTAAACTTGGGGTCCTGGGTTCAAATCTTGGTGAAGAATGGGATTTTGAATTTCTGGATTTTTAGGATGCCCCACCCAACTCTAATGGGTACCTGACTTTAGTTGGGGAGAGTAAAGGTAGTTGGTCATTGTGCTGGCTTGCCACATGACTCCCTGTTCACTACCCATTGGCCAAAGAAACATATGACCTTAACATTATCTGCCCTATAGATTGCAATGTCTGAAATGGGAACTATACTTTACTATACCTAATAATTTGATCAGCAGCTGCTTGGTAGCAACAGGAGCATTGAATATACTTAATCCTTGTTTGTTCACTTTCCCTAAGCAGGCTCCAGCACGCACCAAGGCTCGACAAAGACTTCCATTACCATTTAGGTAGGCTAACAAAATGGCTGTAAAAAAAAGGATTTAGATCATTTAACTCGTTTTAGGCAATTCTGCACTATGTCTCATGCAGATAAGTCAAACAAAGGTAACACTCATATAACTGAATGAAATAACACAATATAACAACAATATAAGTTGGTTGACGCTGATAGTGAATGTTGAAGAAGAAGTTTAATAATAAAGAAGGGAACCATCAAATGTCGTCAAGTTAAATCTCTACATCCCCAAAAAGCTGCCTCTCTCTAAAGCCATCAAAAGTAGTCTGTTTACATTTCGCTTTTCTTCCTAAAATCCTCGTCTAGTTTTAACTAGTTGCGTTAAAGTCAAAACTTTCCCTATCTATGAAACAAATAACTCATTTCTAATCGTGCCATAACACTCAACAGCAAGCTCAAGATGTTACAGAGTGTCAAGCTGAATACATTGTCTTTGAAAAGCCATGATTTAAACTGCCTATATTTTAAGACAACAAAATTTCCAAATCTCTTAGTTGCATATTTATTTGGTTCTTTTTTAGCCACTGATGTTTGTTATTTTAGGTAAAATTTAGTAGAAAGTAACTAATTAAAAACATCACAAAAGCTCTAACCTGTATTGCCCTCATGATCAGGCTTATCTATTGGATACTCAGGCATAGTTTCTTTGAACAGTTCAAATATGGCTGCTGCATTGTCTTTTCCATACTGACCTAGTAAGTGCAATGCATTCTGCCCTCTGAAATTATCAGTTTAACATAAAATAAAACTGAGAGAATCAAAATGAATTAATACAAAACTGTGAAAAAGACAAATAATAATTTTGCACTCGTTCCATAAATAAAACATTTCATTAAAGACTTTCACCATAATTATTACTACATCTACTCTGAAAATTTACCTGGCATTGACAGCTTCAGCGTTTATAGTGGACTCCATCAGCAAGACTTTCACTGTGTTGATGTTGCCTTGGATGACTGCTCTGTGGAGTGCTGGAAAAGCAACAGTTGGATTTGAGAGAGTTTAACATCGGCCACAAACATTTTTGAGAAGCAATTTATTGTTGCCAGGTATGGTGGCTGCGAAGTAAATAGTTTGGATTCCGAACTGGGAGTCCCCGTTTCATATCCTGGTGAAGACTGGAATTTTTTATTTCAGGATCTTCGGGCCCCTCTAAGTCCATCCAGCTCTAATGGGTATCTGATATTATTTGGGGAAAAGTAAAGGTGGTTAGTGCTGGCCATATGACACCCTTATTAACCATGGACCACAGAAATAGATGACCTTTAGATCCCAAGGTCTGAAAAGGGGATATTGTGACGATCACACTTGCCGGGGATTATATTATCAAACTTGACGATTCAATGAAATGAAGAAAGAAACATCTCTCTGTATTTTCTTCAAACTTCTTTAATAACTTCTTCAACTTTCACATCAAATTAACTTCTTAATTCAATAACAACTTGACTTGATACTTATATACATAAATAAAAACTTAAATGATACATGAAACTTCACTTAGTATAACTTCAACTTCAACTACTAAAACTTTATTTAATGGACCCGCTAATATCACAAAACTTATTACTAATCGAGGACTGAGCGAGGACCAACGCTCTACAAGAACTACTACTATGCGAGGACCCCGTCTAACTGACTTTCCCTTAATTTATACCTTTCTTAATCGTACATTCCAGAATCATGGAAACTTCTCCCCTAATTATTTTAGTAACTTTGACCTTCTAGAAGCTGACGTGTGCTATTTTTTCCATTAACCTCTTTCTTTGGATACCTAAAATTAACTTGTTTACACTGGACACTTGCACTGGTTTGAACTCGAGCTTCTAGAAACTGGTCGAAATAGGTCCCAGACTCGACTCGTGACAGATATTTTATTAAACTTTATGTTGTTGCTGAACAAGCCTAACCATTGACTTGCCACTGAGATTCAATTGTGTAATAACTGGATACTGCAATATCTCACTAGTTTAGCAGAATAAAAAAAGATGCAATTATTTATCAGCAATCTGTCACATTGGGATTTCAAAACTAAAAAGCTCTTTTGAGAATCTGATTTCAACGGTCACCTGTATCATGCTCAATATAAATGCAGGCTTTTTTCTGTCTTTTTAAGTTTTTAAAAGTTAGTATGCATAATGTGTGAACTGACCATTGTTCAGGTTTTCATCAACAGCGTCAAAGTCCGCTCGGTTGTCCAGCAGTATGGACACAATTGTGTGACAGTCTTTGGTGGCTGCAAGGTGCAGGGCTGTCTCACAGTTCTTGGTGCGCTCATCCACAGAAGCTCCAGCCAGTAACTGTAAGTCAAAAATAGTATCAACAACAAACTAAAACAAACACTGCAGCAGACAGTATCAACAACAAACTAAAACAAACCCTGCAGCAGACAGTATCAACAACAAACTAAAACAAAAACTGCAGCAGACAGTATCAACAACAAACTTAAACAAACACTGCAGCAGATAGCATCAACAACTAACTAAAACAAACACTGCAGCAGACAGTAAGTAACTTAGCTCTTTTCCTATCCCTATGAAATAATAAACTTTCAAAAAAATAAAAAGTTTTTTCCTCTTTTTAAATGAGAAAATGAAAGAAAACGTAATTCAGTAAAGGAGGAGCAGTGGCTGAGCTGTAAAGCGCTTGGCTTCCGAACAAAGGTCCTGGGTTCAAATCCGGGTGAAGACTGGGATTTTTAACTTCGGGATATTTGGGCACCTATGAGTCCACCCAGCTCTAATGGATACCTGACATTGGTTGGGGAAAAGTAAAGGCGGTTGGTCGTTGTGCTGGGCACATTACACCCTCTTTAACAGTGGGCCACAGAAACAGATGACCTTTACATCAACTGCCCTATTGATCGCAAGGTCTGAAAGGGGAACTTTACTTTACTTCACTTAATTCAGTAAAAACAATTTTGTTATAATTTGCATGTGTTGTCTTAGTGCAAAAAAAAAGCACAATTTATTATTGCAATTTATAATCATTAAGATAAATACATTTAAAGTTATTAATTATAAAACTTGTAATTAATTAGATTTAACAAAAACCTGAAGAAAAAAAATATTCTGAGTTTGATAATGCTCTTCAAATATTTGATTTAATTCATTAATCTGTTATTAGAATCTTAAAAAACAAATCCAACATTGGTAAAAAAAAATTTCCACCACGTTAAAAGATTTTATTTCGGCCCTCCCCCCTCTAAAAGAAGTTGCATTCAATCAAGGTTAAGTATAATAGCTTCAGCAAAAGAAAATATTAGGACATCATGCATAAGGAAATGTATTAAATGTAAGTTACCAGATTTCTAACAATGATTTCTGAACAAGTTAGGACAGCAAGGTGGAGCGGAGTCAAATTCTGGCTGTCCTGCGTCCTGGAGTTCACATTAGCATGAACACTGAGTAGGAAAAGGACACTCTCTATGTCTGCCTTCTGTATTGCAGTGTGAAGGAAGTTTTTACCTTTGGAATCAACCTGGGAGACAAAAACAGCAGCTTTACTTCAACAAGTCCTAAACAACTCTCTACATCTTCAGTTCCTTGTGGAAACAGAGAGTGAATCTGTTACTTTAAACAAAAGCATATGATACTTAGGCACAGAGAGTGAATCTGTTACTTTAAACAAAAGCATATGATACTTAGGCACAGAGAGTGAATCTGTTACTTTAAACAAAAGCATATGATACTTAGGCACAGAGAGTGAATCTGTTACTTTAAGCAAAAGCCTATGATACTTAGGCACAGAGAGTGAATCTGTTACTTTAAGCAAAAGCCTATGATACTTTGGCACAGAGAGTGAATCTGTTACTTTAAACAAAAGCATATGATACTTTGGCACAGAGAGTGAATCTGTTACTTTAAGCAAAAGCCTATGATACTTAGGCACAGAGAGTGAATCTGTTACTTTAAACAAAAGCCTATGATACTTAGGCGCAGAGAGTGAATCTGTTACTTTAAACAAAAGCATATGATACTTAGGCACAGAGAGTGAATCTGTTACTTTAAACAAAAGCATATGATACTTAGGCACAGAGAGTGAATCTGTTACTTTAAGCAAAAGCCTATGATACTTAGGCACAGAGAGTGAATCTGTTACTTTAAACAAAAGCATATGATACTTAGGCACAGAGAGTGAATCTGTTACTTTAAACAAAAGCATATGATACTTAGGCACAGAGAGTGAATCTGTTACTTTAAGCAAAAGCATATGATATTTAGGCACAGAGAGTGAATCTGTTACTTTAAACAAAAGCATATGATACTTAGGCACAGAGAGTGAATCTGTTACTTTAAACAAAAGCCTATGATACTTAGGCACAGAGAGTGAATCTGTTACTTTAAACAAAAGCATATGATACTTAGGCACAGAGAGTGAATCTGTTACTTTAAGCAAAAGCATATGATATTTAGGCACAGAGAGTGAATCTGTTACTTTAAACAAAAGCATATGATACTTAGGCACAGAGAGTGAATCTGTTACTTTAAACAAAAGCCTATGATACTTAGGCACAGAGAGTGAATCTGTTACTTTAAGCAAAAGCCTATGATACTTAGGCACAGAGAGTGAATCTGTTACTTTAAACAAAAGCATATGATACTTAGGCACAGAGAGTGAATCTGTTACTTTAAGCAAAAGCCTATGATACTTAGGCACAGAGAGTGAATCTGTTACTTTAAACAAAAGCATATGATACTTAGGCACAGAGAGTGAATCTGTTACTTTAAGCAAAAGCATATGATATTTAGGCACAGAGAGTGAATCTGTTACTTTAAACAAAAGCATATGATACTTAGGCACAGAGAGTGAATCTGTTACTTTAAACAAAAGCCTATGATGCCAAAGTGTGACGGACACTAGTCCAATGTTCCACTAAATACAATCAAACCAACACTCTTGACACACATTCTGTGATAGTGTTGGGGTCAGGTTCAATCTTTCAAAATGAGGTCTTAACAAAACAAAATAATAAAGAAATGAATCCCTAGAGCAGCCATTCTGAACAAAGTAGTGAACTGAAAAAACTAATTATAGGAGAGGTCTACATGACGTTGTAACTTTCATTCTGTTTCCCATTTATTTTGTATAATTGTCAACTAGTTGAGAAACGAACCTCCACTTTACCCTGTAGAGGCGTGGTTTGAATCCTGGGATTTTTAATTTCAGGATCTTTGGGCGGCTCTGAGTACAATCAGCTCTAATGGGTACCTGATATTAGTTGGAGAAAAGTAAAGGAAGTTGGTTGTGTTGTGCTCGCCACATGACACCCTTGTTAACCGTGGGCCACAGAAACCGATGACCTTTACACCATCTGCCCTGTAGACCACTACTTTACCCTGTCAAAGGCATTCATATAATTTTACTTTAATCAAAGCTATTCTTTTGATGTAAGGCTTAGATCTAGTCAACACCTTAAATGCAAAACTTCAGTTTTTGGTCCTAACCTTTCTAACTATTTAAGCCAAGCCCCCCTCCCCCCCTCCTTTCAACTTCTAAACATACCTGCTCTGCTGCTGTAGGCTCCCGACTAAGTATTGCCTGGGCTGCCTTATTGTCCTTCTTCATCATGGCTGCAGCAAACGGTGTGTTGTTCTTCTTGTCCCTGGTGGTGAGGTCCAGCCCGGGATGGGAGAGTAAGAGAGAGATGACCACAGGAAATTGGTTGTCAATGGCGATGTGTACAGGCGTTTTGCCTTCAGAATCCTTCACAGAAACAAAGGAACAAGAAAGTTTCAAGATCAGTTTTCAATAACAAAAGAAATTGTTTTTTTAGAAAGACATTTTAGACAGAGAAAGTATTTGTTGTAAATAAAAAAGAAACACCAAAGACTATTCTACCAAAAAAAAAAGGTAATCATTGACAATGTGAGTATCACACAGCTAATAAAATTGAATCTGTTTAATCTGACCACCAGTTTAAAGTAATGTCCAACTGCAACTTGTAACTCAGGATATCTTCATGTAAACTGACCAGCTGGTAATTAAACTTAGGCTTAGATCCTCCCGCAAAGTTAAGGGCATAGGGCAAGCTCTTCACAGAGATCCGTCATTGACGACTTACACAGCATCTCCCCAGCTGGTGCCCACAGATTTTAGGTGGCGCGACACCATGTTATACCATGACGGCCTTTATTTGCTTTCCTCTTTTCGACTTCCATGTTATGGCTGACTTTGTGATTGTGCAAGAAAGGACTTCTCTATGTTGACATGAACTCAATAAATTATTCCTAGGATCCTTCTCAGCCATCGCAGTTGAGCCACATTTAGTTTTTTTACAACCTAGTGTATGACTTCCACATCTCGCAAGCCAAGCGGTCGAATTAACCAAAATCAAATTTAAATGGTAAACAGGTGTTGTTTTTTTATTAATGCTATTTTAGGCTAAAAAAATATAGTAAACATGAATAGAACCTTTCCATGAGGCTGGCAAACATGAATATAACTGAAACTCAATTATATGACAAACATGATGTAATTGTTAGCTGCATTTAAACCCATAGCTAATGAACAGAATGTATAAAGTTTGATATAAATCAATAAGGAAGTGATCTTCCTGTAATGTACTTATACACAAACCAACATGTTATGATATTACTAGTACATAAACTAAAAAATGTTATGATTGCATAACTAGATAAAAAATAATATGTATAGTTTTGTTTTCACCTGAGCATTCACATCAGCGTTGTGTTCCATCAAGCACTGGACAACCATTTCTAATCCCCAGGCACAAGCCATGTGTAGTGGACTCTGGCCATCACTGGGATAGGGCAAAACAGACAGTATACAAACTAAATTAAGTAGCCAATGGGTT
>JAZGLO010001475.1:0-13711 GCA_036873155.1 Biomphalaria sudanica
TTGGTAACTTCATGACTTACATGCAATTAACTCTTTGAGTGTGGCGTTATTCTCAGGAAGTAACATGGTATATCTTTTTTTTTTCACTATCTTTTTAATGTTACATTTGTATTGCTCCTTTTAACAAAGCTTAGATCTACTCACTCTGTCTGTCTGTCTGGTCAAAAATTTGAACATGTGTTTTCTCCCATTTCCCAGTCTCCGATCAAGTTAAAACTTTGCACAATTATTCATTCAACCTGAGAAGACATGAATCAATCAAAAAAATAAACAATTAGTTTATTAATTGTTGGTGATTAATTATTCTGTTTGATTTTGAGATAAGGGCAATAAATGCAACATAATATAAGACATGTGAATATATATATATGGATATATATCTGTGGCATTTTACGTCTCAAGAGACGATCTTTTCCCTTTGCAACTTCTTGTGTGACTAAAGAGGCCAATCCTTGATACACAGCTGCGATCACCAGGCGCCGTTGCATTTTCACCCTTCTTTCTGCTTCTGTTGTGTATGGCATCTGCAATCTTTGACCCTTCCTTTATGCTCTCTCTCCATGAGGATCTGTCCAGTGCCACCTCTTCCCAGTTGCCAGTGTCGATTTTGAAGAGCTTCATGTCGCGTTTGCATACATCCGTATAACGTAAAAGTGGGCGACCAGCAACTCTCCTGCCTTTTATTAGATCGCCATACAGGATGTCCTGTGGAAGTCGACCTTCTGGCATTCTACGAACGTGGCCAAGCCAGCCAAGGCGTCTGCTGCTGATAACAGAGCAGATGTCCTGGCACCCTGCTCTTTGTAGCACTTCCTCATTGGTTATCTTATCTTGCCACCTTATTTTAAAGATCCGCCTTAGGCATCGGAGGTGGAAAACACACAGGTGCATCGGAGGTGGTCAACACACAGGTCCGGTAGACTAGGGCTTTAGTACTGTTAGTCAGCAATATGTTGTCCCAGACTCTTTTCTGCAGCCGTGACATGGTGGCCATTGCCTTGGCTATCCTGTTGTTTATGTCTTTATCCAGTAGAGTGTTGTTGGATATGATGGAGCCAAGGTAACAAAAGTGATCAACAATTTCTAGTGGTTGGCCATTAATGCTTACTTGAGGTGCAGTGTTTGTGTTTTGGACAAGTATCTTAGTCTTGCTTTGACTGATGTTTAAGCCGAACTTCTGGCAAGCAGCAGATAATTTGTCAACCAGGCACTGTAGCTGAATATCAGAATCAGCCACAATAGCTGCATCATCAGCATACAGGAGTTCCCTAACGAGTAGCTTCCTAATCTTGGTTTTTGCCCGCAGCCTTGATACATTAAATAGTTTTCCAGAGGATCTTGTATGGAAAAACACACCTTCGTTTATGTCATTGTACGCATAATGCAGTAGACAGGAGAAGAATATGCCAAACAGAGTAGGTGCAAGCACACATCCCTGCTTGACACCACTGCAAACCTCAAAAGGTGCTGATTGGGCTCCATTGAATTTGACAGTGCATTTAGTTTCCTCATGAAAACACTCAATGAACTGCAGTAGTTTGGGAGGGCAACCTATTTTCCTCAGGAGTTTGAAAAGGCCACTTCTGCTGACCATATCAAAAGCTTTAGTCAGATCAACAAAAACGATGTAAAGGGGTCTGTCTCTCTCTCTGAATTTCTCCTGCAGTAGTCGTAGAGAAAATATCATGTCTACAGTGGATCTACCACTCCTGAATCCACACTGAGACTCTGGGTAGACTCTAGAAGCTATCACTTGCAGCCTGAAAAGTGCCACTCTAGCAAAGATCTTGCCCACTATACTGAGGAGAGAGATACCCCTGTAATTGTTGCAGTCACTCCGATCCCCTTTGTTCTTGTATATTGTGACTATAGTTGCATCACGCATGTCCTGTGGGACATGACCTGTTTCCCAACAGCGGCAGAGGAGAATATAGAGTTCAGGGAGCAGGAGTGATTCGTTGACTTTCACTACTTCCACTGGGATACCATCACTCCCAGGAGATTTTCTATTTTTTATGCAGTTAATTGCTTTTTTAAGGTCACTGAGGCTCGGAAGATCATCTAGGCATTCCAGTACTGGAAGATCTGGTAGAGAAGCCAGGGCGACATCGTCTACTGTGTTCTGTGTGGCATAGACTTCGAGGTAGTGTTCTGTCCAACGTTCTAGCTGCTTGGTTTGATCTGTAATTTTTTCTCCTGATTTGGATAGAAGGGGGGCAGGCTTAGACACTGTTGGACCCAGGGCCGCTTTAATGCCATCAAATAGAGCTTTGCTATTTCCTGAGTGGAGACTGTCTTGGATTCTGTTGCAGGTATCCCTCTAAAAGTTGTTAGCACATTTTCTAGCCATTTGTTTCGCCTCTTTATTAGCACTTTTGAAGGCCTCCAAAGATCTTGGACTTGGCTTTGTCTTGAGAGCGAGGTGTGCAGATCACTTTTTCTCGATGCAAGGTTCCATTTGTGCTAGATTCGCCTCAAACCAGTCTACGTTTCTGTGTTTTTGAGGCCCAAAGGCGGTGATTGCCGAACTGTAGATTACATCTCTTAATTTCTCCCATCTGATAGAGATGTCTTCTTCATCATTTAACGAGGGGATTGAACTGTTCAGGAGCTCGCCAAAGAGTGCACACTTCTCTGGGTCACCTACATGGTTGACGTTAATTCGCCTAGTTCTGGGTTGAGTGGAAGTATAAGCCTTCTTGAGAAGTAGTTTGATTTTGCTTAGCACTAGTGAATGGTCTGAGTTGCAGTCCGCACTATGGTATGAACGGGTGTGGATGACACTTTTCAGATCCATCCTTCGGGTGATGCAGAGGTCAAGCTGGTGCCACCTTTTTGAGCATGGGTGCTGCCAAGAGACTTTATGGCGTTCCTTGCTAGAGAAGAATGTATTTGTTACACACAGTTCATGAGAGCTACAGAACTCGAGTAGCCTTTGGCCATTGTCATTGATTTTGCCAACACCATGAGGTCCCAAGCATTGTGGCCATGCATCATTTCCATCACCAACACGGGCATTAAAGTCTCCATTTATATAGAGGTGCTCGGATTTTGGAATACTTTTAATTATGTCCTCTAGAGCTTGATAGAATCTGTCTTTGTCCTCTTCCGGTGCAGCAAGGGTTGGTGAGTAAGCACAGATTATATTAACTTTGCCTTGCGGTGATGCAAATTTCATGTGTGCTACTCTTTCATTGCCAATGGGAAACATCGCGATGCAGGGGACGAGACTGTTTCTTATTGCGAAGCCGACGCCATGTATTCTAGGGCTTTGTTCTGGTTTTCCTTGCCAGTAGAATGTATAGTTGCTTTCTGTAAGAGAGGATATATATAGCACTATAATAAACTGGAGTCCTGCTCTACACCAGAATTGGTGTTCAGTAACATTAAGTAATCAAGTACCGGTACTATTCCATTGTTTGTTATTTTACATTGTAAAAGTTCTTCCTGTGGTGTTTTTGTCCAGATACATTCAGCACAGCTTCTCACTGAATGCAAGATGCATATTTAAAAAATGGTTTACATAAATGTGCACTGCACAACTGTGTCTACTGAATGAATGCAATCTCACGCCTCCGCCTCCCTCCAAACACTGTGTGATAAGAGACTGCTGTAGGTACACACTACAAAAAAAAAGGTAGGGTAGGCCAATGGCATTCAATTTTATTCTTTTCTATACGTTTGTTGACATAACAGCTGAAGGCACATCTCTAAATCAATTTGAAGAGCTTTCCAAAAGGAGCAGTTGGTAATCCTCTTTGTTTCTGCATGTATAACTTTTAATGACTTTTTAATACAGTTTCCCCAACAGGACTCCAGTAATAGTCAAGGAACAAGCAAAATAAAAAATATACTTTAGGAAAAAAAAAAATTACCCAAGGGGGAGAACTCCATGTTTAAAACCATAAATACTTTTTTATTCCCCTTTTTAATATCAAACAAATTTGATCCATTACCACTATTTAATTAACTAACTAATTGGATATGTTTTTTATAGACTTATATTTTGTGAGGAACAATAAATAATTGTGTAATTGTTTTAACTTGAAAGGAAAGTGGGAGAATTTCCAAATTTGTGACAGACAGACAAAGTGAGTTGATATAAGCTTGGTAAAAACAAGTATCAAACTATCCAAGTACTAAGGTCTGTCCCAGACTTAAGATGTTTCCACCAGACCTTGTGTCTGTCACAGAGTATATCAGACCTACCAGCCGAAACTTTTAAGTTTCCTTTAAGTGGTCAAGGTAATGAAGGATAAAGTAAGTATGCAAGGAGTGAAGCTAAAACTGCATGATAACATTGACAATATTAGAGACATGGGTGACATCTGCATACAGGACAAAGAGACATGGGTGACATTTGCATACAGGACAAAGAGACATGGGTGACATCTGCATACAGGACAAAGAGACATGGGTGACATCTGCATATAGGACAAAGAGACATGGGTGACATCTGCATACAGGACAAAGAGACATGGGTGACATCTGCATACAGGACAAAGAGACATGGGTGACATCTGCATACAGGACAAAGAGACATGGGTGACATCTGCATATAGGACAAAGAGACATGGGTGACATCTGCATACAGGACAAAGAGACATGAGTGACATCTGCATACTGGACAAAGAGACATGGGTGACATCTGCATACAGGACAAAGAGACATGGGTGGCATCTGCATACAGGACAATGTTAGAGACATGGGTGACATCTGCATACAGGACAATGTTAGAGACATGGGTGACATCTGCATACAGGACAAAGAGACATGGGTGACATTTGCATACAGGACAAAGAGACGTGGGTGACATCTGCATACAGGACAAAGAGACATGGGTGACATCTGCATACAGGACAAAGAGACATGGGTGACATCTGCATACAGGACAAAGAGACATGGGTGACATCTGCATACAGGACAATGTTAGAGAAATGGGTGACATCTGCATACATTACAATGTTAGAGACATGGGTGACATCTGCATACATTACAATGTTAGAGACATGGGTGACATCTGCATACAGGACAATGTTAGAGACATGGGTGACATCTGCATACAGGACAAAGAGACATGGGTGACATCTGCATACAGGACAAAGAGACATGGGTGACATCTGCATACTGGACAAAGAGACATGGGTGACATCTGCATACTGGACAAAGAGACATGCGTGACATCTGCATATAGGACAAAGAGACATGGGTGACATCTGCATACAGGACAAAGAGACATGGGTGACATCTGCATATAGGACAAAGAGACATGGGTGACATCTGCATACTGGACAAAGAGACATGGGTGACATCTGCATACAGGACAAAGAGACAGGGGTGACATCTGCATACAGAACACACATAGAAAACAAAAGAAGTCTTTATAAAAAGTTGGACTGTGACTGTAATACTGAAATAAAAAATGATGATTTGAAAAATAGGATGTGGATACCTTGCAATACAAGACATGAAGGATATGGTCAGCCTGAAGGATATGTTGAGTCTATTTTAGACTAAGTGCTATCCAAAAAGAAAATGTTCGCTTATGTATGTGTCTTTCAAGAAATACTTTTCTCAAAACAAGCTTCGTTAAAGGGAAAGAAAATTCATTGTAGTCCCTTTAACAGTATTCACAGAGGAATTTTCTAATGATGTAGCAAGTCTGCAGCAGTACTGCCCTCTGCTAGGTATTATTATTGTTTTTTGTTTTTTAATGTATAATGAAAATTCAATTTTTTCTTATATGTTTTTATAATTATTAAATCATTTTTATATTTGGGGCAGCTTGAAAACTTTCAAACTGAGTTTCCAGATTTTCTATCTTTCACTAAAAATAAGCTGAGCATTTCGAGTGGCAGAAACTACAAATATAATCATTACAAAACAAACTCTGTATCAGACCATTACTGTCACCAGCAGGAGAAAAATCATGATCTTTGTCAAATTCTTTTATAAACCTTTTAGACTTGACACATAATCAGCCATGTTATAATAAAAACAGAAGTTTCATTATTTTTATGATTAAGAAAACCAATCTGCCATGCACCTGATATGATATCATCTCTAGATTCTGTAAGTTCTATTTTCAATACCTTACAAAACATCTACAAAAACAGCATTCGTTCAGTTCATTATGAACAAATGACAATGTGAAATGAGTATTAACCAAATTTATTCTGTTCAGTTTAGCCTGTTGAAAAACTTCGTAAATAAGAAGACAAGGGAAAACAGCTTACCAATGATGTTTCCTTGTCTTAATGTTAAACTTGGCCATACATTCAAGGCAGGTTTCCCCATCACTCCAGGGTGGCTCTTTGGACAACATGTCTACAAGGGGGAAACAACTCAGTGATTAAATAAAAGTCATTTGTGAAGATAAATAATATCAATAATAAACCTGTGTGATTAGAAATATTTCCACCAATTGTTTTTGTTTAGCGCAATGTCATGCTTTTAAATGTATTTATAAAAAAAAAGGTGAATGATCTGAATTATAAAATAAAACATTCAAACTTTATAGTAGGGGTGTAACATTCAAACTTTATAATAGCAGTGTAATATTCAAACTTTATAAGAGCATTGTAACATTCAAACTTTATGACAGCAATTAAACATTCAAACTTTATGACAGCAATAAAACATTCAAACTTTATGACAGCAATAAAACATTGAGACTTTATAATAGTGGTGAAACATTCAAACTTTATATCAGCAGTGAAACATTGAGACTTTAAAATAATGATAAAACATGCAAACTTTATAATAGCAGTAAAACACACACATTTTTAAATAGCAGTGAAACATTCAAACTTCATAATAGCAATAAAATATTCCAACTTTATATTATGGGTAAATGATTATCTAATTGATTCCATTGTTTTGTAAAGCACCAATTTCTGATTCAAGGCCTCAAACAACTTTTCCCTTTGTTTCATGTATGTGTTTAATATGTAATTCATTCAGCTGCATGTGTATAACATGAAACACTTCTAATTAATTGTTGTTAAACTCGAAGTATCATTTTAATACAAGGTTCAAGTGGTTAAGCACTTAGCTTCTAAACTTGGGGTCCTGGGTTCAAATCTTGGTGAAGAATGGGATTTTGAATTTCTGGATTTTTAGGACGCCCCACCCAACTCTAATGGGTACCTGACTTTAGTTGGGGAGAGTAAAGGTAGTTGGTCATTGTGCTGGCTTGCCACATGACTCCCTGTTCACTACCCATTGGCCAAAGAAACATATGACCTTAACATTATCTGCCCTATAGATTGCAATGTCTGAAATGGGAACTTTACTTTACTATACCTAATAATTTGATCAGCAGCTGCTTGGTAGCAACAGGAGCATTGAATATACTTAATCCTTGTTTGTTCACTTTCCCTAAGCAGGCTCCAGCACGCACCAAGGCTCGACAAAGACTTCCATTACCATTTAGGTAGGCTAACAATATGGCTGTAAAAAAAAGGATTTAGATCATTTAACTCGTTTTAGGCAATTCTGCACTATGTCTCATGCAGATAAGTCAAACAAAGGTAACACTCATATAACTGAATGAAATAACACAATATAACAACAATATAAGTTGGTTGACGCTGATAGTGAATGTTGAAGAAGAAGTTTAATAATAAAGAAGGGAACCATCAAATGTCGTCAAGTTAAATCTCTACATCCCCAAAAAGCTGCCTCTCTCTAAAGCCATCAAAAGTAGTCTGTTTACATTTCGCTTTTCTTCCTAAAATCCTCGTCTAGTTTTAACTAGTTGTGTTAAAGTCAAAACTTTCCCTATCTATGAAACAAATAACTCATTTCTAATCGTGCCATAACACTCAACAGCAAGCTCAAGATGTTACAGAGTGTCAAGCTGAATACATTGTCTTTGAAAAGCCATGATTTAAACTGCCTATATTTTAAGACAACAAAATTTCCAAATCTCTTATTTGCATATTTATTTGGTTCTTTTTTAGCCACTGATGTTTGTTATTTTAAGTAAAATTTAGTAGAAAGTAACTAATTAAAAACATCACAAAAGCTCTAACCTGTATTGCCCTCATGATCAGGCTTATCTATTGGATACTCAGGCATAGTTTCTTTGAACAGTTCAAATATGGCTGCTGCATTGTCCTTTCCATACTGACCTAGTAAGTGCAATGCATTCTGCCCTCTGAAATTATCAGTTTAACATAAAATAAAACTGAGAGAATCAAAATGAATTAATACAAAACTGTGAAAAAGACAAATAATAATTTTGCACTCGTTCCATAAATAAAACATTTCATTAAAGACTTTCACCATAAGTATTCCTACATCTACTCTGAAAACTTACCTGGCATTGACAGCTTCAGCATTTATAGTGGACTCCATCAGCAAGACTTTCACTGTGTTGATGTTGCCTTGGATGACTGCTCTGTGGAGTGCTGGAAAAGGAACAGTTGGATTTGAGAGAGTTGAACATCGGCCAAAAACATTTTTGAGAAGCAATTTATTGTCGCCAGGTATGGTGGCTGCGAAGTAAATAGTTTGGCTTCCGAACTGGGAGTCCCCGTTTCATATCCTGGTGAAGACTGGAATTTTTTATTTCAGGATCTTCGGGCCCCTCTAAGTCCACCCAGCTCTAATGGGTATCTGATATTATTTGGGGAAAAGTAAAGGTGGTTAGTGCTGGCCATATGACACCCTTATTAACCATGGACCACAGAAATAGATGACCTTTAGATCCCAAGGTCTGAAAAGGGGATATTGTGACGATCACCCTTCCGGGGATTATTATCAAACTTGACAATTCAATGAAATGAAGAAAGAAACATCTCTCTGTATTTTCTTCAAACTTCTTTAATAACTTCTTCAACTTTCACATCAAATTAACTTCTTAATTCAACAACAACTTGACTTGATACTTATATACATAAATAAAAACTTAAATGATACATGAAACTTCACTTAGTATAACTTCAACTTCAACTACTAAAACTTTATTTAATGGACCCGCTAATATCAAGAAACTTATTACTAATCGAGGACTGAGCGAGGACCAACGCTCTACAAGAACTACTACTATGCGAGGACCCCGTCTAACTGACTTTCCCTTAATTTATACCTTTCTTAATCGTACATTCTAGAATCATGGAAACTTCTCCCCTAATTATTTTAGTCACTTTGACCTTCTAGAAGCTGACGTGTGCTATTTTTTCCCTTAACCTCTTTCTTTGATTGGATACCTAAAATTAACTTGTTTACACTGGACACTTGCACTGGTTTGAACTCGAGCTTCTAGAAACTGGTCGAAATAGGTCCCAGACTCGACTCGTGACAGATATTTTATTAAACTTTATGTTGTTGCTAAACAAGTCTAACCATTGACTTGCCACTGAGATTCAATTGTGTAATAACTTGATACTCCAATATCTCACTAGTTTAGCAGAATAAAAAAGATGCAATTATTTATCAGCAATCTGTCACATTGGGATTTCAAAACTTAAAAGCTCTTTTGAGAATCTTATTTCAACGGTCACCTGTATCATGCTCAATATAAATGCAGGCTATTTCTGTCTTTTTAAGTTTTTAAAAGTTAGTATGCATAATGTGTGAACTGACCATTGTTCAGGTTTTCATCAACAGCATCAAAGTCCGCTCGGTTGTCCAGCAGTATGGACACAATTGTGTGACAGTCTTTGGTGGCTGCAAGGTGCAGGGCTGTCTCACAGTTCTTGGTGCGCTCATCCACAGAAGCTCCAGCCAGTAACTGTAAGTCAAAAATAGTATCAACAACAAACTAAAACAAACACTGCAGCAGACAGTATCAACAACAAACTAAAACAAACACTGCAGCAGACAGTATCAACAACAAACTAAAACAAACACTGCAGCAGACAGTATCAACAACAAACTAAAACAAACACTGCAGCAGATAGCATCAACAACAAACTAAAACAAACACTGCAGCAGACAGTAAGTAACTTAGATCTTTCCCTATCCCTATGAAATAATAAACTTTCAAAAAAATAAAAGGTTTTTTCCTCTTTTTAAATGAGAAAATGAAAGAAAACATAATTCAGTAAAGGAGGAACAGTGGCTGAGCTGTAAAGCGCTTGGCTTCCGAACAAAGGTCCTGGGTTCAAATCCGGGTGAAGACTGGGATTTTTAACTTCGGGATATTTGGGCACCTATGAGTCCACCCAGCTCTAATGGATACCTGACATTGGTTGGGGAAAAGTAAAGGCGGTGGGTCGTTGTGCTGGGCACATTACACCCTCTTTAACAGTGGGCCACAGAAACAGATGACCTTTACATCAACTGCCCTACTGATCGCAAGGTCTGAAAGGGGAACTTTACTTTACTTCACTTAATTCAGTAAAAACAATTTTGTTATAATTTGCATGTGTTGTCTTAGCGCAAAAAAAAAGCACAATTTATTATTGCAATTTATAATCATTAAGATAAATACATTTAAAGTTATTAATTATAAAACTTGTAATTAATTAGATTTAACAAAAACCTGAAGAAAAAAAATATTCTGAGTTTGATAATGCTCTACAAATATTTGATTTAATTCATTAATCTGTTATTAGAATCTTAAAAAACAAATCCAACATTGGTAAAAAAAATTTCCACCACGTTAAAAGATTTTATTTCGGCCCTCCCCCCTCTAAAAGAAGTTGCATTCAATCAAGGTTAAGTATAATAGCTTCAGCAAAAGAAAATATTAGGACATCATGCATAAGGAAATGTATTAAATGTAAGTTACCAGATTTCTAACAATGATTTCTGAACAAGTTAGGACAGCAAGGTGGAGCGGAGTCAAATTCTGGCTGTCCTGCGTCCTGGAGTTCACATTAGCATGAACACTGAGTAGGAAAAGGACACTCTCTATGTCTGCCTTCTGTATTGCAGTGTGAAGGAAGTTTTTACCTTTGGAATCAACCTGGGAGACAAAAACAGCAGCTTTACTTCAACAAGTCCTAAACAACTCTCTACATCTTCAGTTCCTTGTGGAAACAGAGAGTGAATCTGTTACTTTAAGCAAAAGCCTATGATACTTAGGCACAGAGAGGAATCTGTTACTTTAAACAAAAACATATGATACTTAGGCACAGAGAGTGAATCTGTTACTTTAAACAAAAGCATATGATACTTAGGCACAGAGAGTGAATCTGTTACTTTAAACAAAAGCCTATGATACTTAGGCACAGAGAGTGAATCTGTTACTTTAAACAAAAGCCTATGATACTTAGGCACAGAGAGTGAATCTGTTACTTTAAACAAAAGCATATGATACTTAGGCACAGAGAGTGAATCTGTTACTTTAAACAAAAGCATATGATACTTAGGCACAGAGAGTGAATCTGTTATTTTAAGCAAAAGCCTATGATACTTAGGCACAGAGAGTGAATCTGTTACTTTAAACAAAAGCATATGATACTTAGGCACAGAGAGTGAATCTGTTACTTTAAACAAAAGCATATGATACTTAGGCACAGAGAGTGAATCTGTTACTTTAAACAAAAGCATATGATACTTAGGCACAGAAAGTGAATCTGTTACTTTAAGCAAAAGCCTATGATACTTACGCACAGAGAGTGAATCTGTTACTTTAAACAAAAGCATATGATACTTAGGCACAGAGAGTGAATCTGTTACTTTAAACAAAAGCATATGATACTTAGGCACAGAGAGTGAATCTGTTACTTTAAACAAAAGCCTATGATGCCAAAGTGTGACGGACACTAGTCCAACGTTCCACTAAATACAATCAAACCAACACTCTTGACACACATTTTGTGATAGTGTTGGGGCCATGTTCAATCTTACAAAATGAGGTTTTAACAAAACAAAATAATAAAGAAATGAATCCTTAGAGCAGCCATTCTGAACAAAGTAGTGAACTGAAAAAACTAATTATAGGAGAGGTCTACATGACGTTGTAACTTTCATTCTGTTTCCCATTTTTTTTGTATAATTGTCAACTAGTTGAGAAACGAACCTCCACTTTACCCTGTAGAGGCGTGGTTTGAATCCTGGGATTTTTAATTTCAGGATCTTTGGGCGGCTCTGAGTACAATCAGCTCTAATGGGTACCTGATATTAGTTGGAGAAAAGTAAAGGAAGTTGGTTGTGTTGTGCTCGCCACATGACACCCTTGTTAACCGTGGGCCACAGAAACCGATGACCTTTACACCATCTGCCCTGTAGACCACTACTTTACCCTGTCAAAGGCATTCATATAATTTTACTTTAATCAAAGCTATTCTTTTGATGTAAGGCTTAGATCTAGTCAACACCTTAAATGCAAAACTTCAGTTTTTGGTCCTAACCTTTCTAACTATTTAAGCCAAGCCCCCCTCCCCCCCCCCTTTCAACTTCTAAACATACCTGCTCTGCTGCTGTAGGCTCCCGACTAAGTATTGCCTGGGCTGCCTTATTGTCCTTCTTCATCATGGCTGCAGCAAACGGTGTGTTGTTCTTCTTGTCCCTGGTGGTGAGGTCCAGCCCGGGATGGGAGAGTAAGAGAGAGATGACCACAGGAAATTGGTTGTCAATGGCGATGTGTACAGGCGTTTTGCCTTCAGAATCCTTCACAGAAACAAAGGAACAAGAAAGTTTCAAGATCAGTTTTCAATAACAAAAGAAATTGTTTTTTTAGAAAGACATTTTAGACAGAGAAAGTATTTGTTGTAAATAAAAAAGAAACACCAAAGACTATTCTACCAAAAAAAAAAGGTAATCATTGACAATGTGAGTATCACACAGCTAATAAAATTGAATCTGTTTAATCTGACCACCAGTTTAAAGTAATGTCCAACTGCAACTTGTAACTCAGGATATCTTCATGTAAACTGACCAGCTGGTAATTAAACTTAGGCTTAGATCCTCCCGCAAAGTTAAGGGCATAGGGCAAGCTCTTCACAGAGATCCGTCATTGACGACTTACACAGCATCTCCCCAGCTGGTGCCCACAGATTTTAGGTGGCGCGACACCATGTTATACCATGACGGCCTTGATTTGCTTTCCTCTTTTCGACTTCCATGTTATGGCTGACTTTGTGACTGTGCAAGAAAGGACTTCTCCATGGTGACATGAACTCAATAAATTATTCCTAGGATCCTTCTCAGCCATCGCAGTTGAGCCACATTTAGTTTTTTTACAACCTAGTGTATGACTTCCACATCTCGCAAGCCAAGCGGTCGAATTAACCAAAATCAAATTTAAATGGTAAACAGGTGTTGTTTTTTTATTAATGCTATTTTAGGCTAAAAAAATATAGTAAACATGAATAGAACCTTTCCATGAGGCTGGCAAACATGAATATAACTGAAACTCAATTATATGACAAACATGATGTAATTGTTAGCTGCATTTAAACCCATAGATAATGAACAGAATGTAAAAAGTTTGATATAAATCAATAAGGAAGTGATCTTCCTGTAATGTACTTATACACAAACCAACATGTTATGATATTACTAGTACATAAACAAAGATATGTTATGATTTTACTATAACATAAACTAAAAAATGTTATGATTGCATAACTAGATAAAAAATAATATGTATAGTTTTGTTTTCACCTGAGCATTCACATCAGCGTTGTGTTCCATCAAGCACTGGACAACCATTTCTAATCCCCAGGCACAAGCCATGTGTAGTGGACTCTGGCCATCACTGGGATAGGGCAAAACAGACAGTATACAAACTAAATTAAGTAGCCAATGGGTT
>JAZGLO010001476.1:0-12500 GCA_036873155.1 Biomphalaria sudanica
TATAACAATTGGACTCGGTCCAAAAACGCCGCCGTTGAAACCAGAACAAATTAATACCAGCTCTTAGCATGGTGATTGTATATATTTTTATAAATGTTTGGTATATATGTGTTGGGCATTCTTTATTTTTATTTGCCCCCCCCCCCCCATCCGGCTAAGACCTACTGCCATTAAGTTTGACAATGAGCTTCTATTGAAAAGCTCAAAGCGCCTAAGGTGGTAGGCCAAAGTGGACATTTGTTTCTGATGGCCTGAACGCTGAACAAAATAAATGTAGTGACCGCAGGTGGACAGACTTTGTCTCTGACGATGATACCAAAACGAACTGCAGGCTATTCTGGCAGCTAGGAACACAGTATCGTCACTGTATCGCAGAACGTAGGATGACTGCCTGGTCGTGTTGTTTGCGCTCTGGACTACCACCTCGCGGGTTCGAAATCTGTCCGTTACAATCCTCCGGGGGGGGGGGGGGCTTGAGCTAGGATGTAATTATCTCCAAGTCTCTAGGAGCATACAAAACATATAAAACAAAGAGGCTTTAATTCTAGCAAAAGACAAGAATGAAGAGAGATGATCAACAGATCTTGTGTGGTGCCCCAAAAGATTATCTGGGGAAGGTGTCGTTGGTATGAAATTAACAACATGCTTGAAAAATGTAATAGTTGCATAAATACCTAGACTGCGTAGTCTAAAAAGTTTGTTAGTGCTAAATCACAAATGATTGTTACACATTGTTTCATGTTCAGGCATGATATCTTTAATGTGTTTTTAAGTTTGTTTCTATTTTCTTTTGGTCTCGTTATGGATGTGTGTCAGCACAGTCCTGCAACATGATGCAATCTAACGGCTTGCCATGCGTGTCGTCTCGTCGTCACACGTGGGGCACAACGAATCAGTTGTCCGAGGCTGGCCCAAGTGGAGATAGATCACTTGTGCTAACGGTCCACCCATTATCATTTTCCCCAAGACCCTTGTCTATCTCGTCGGCGTTTTTTGGGAAAAACAAGACCAGGCGTGGTTATCGTTCTTTGACTAGGCGCAGATTGCACATTCCCGCAAACAAACTTTTTACAGACACACACACACACACACACTTTATCTCACACATATGCATTGTTTTTTTTTTCTGTGCACACATATACATATACATGGTAACCACACACTTCTAGAAAGTCAAGCACTCTTCCAAATCTATTTATCTATCGGTACAGAGAGTCTCAAATTAATAGTAGCCAGTGAATAAGCAGACAAGAGCCACGTTCGTCTGCGCCCGCTTCGCAGAGAAGGCACAAAAGAAACAATTGCATTTGCTATTTATAGACATCTCTTTTTTTTTCTTTTAAAGTGTTTTGCCTTCATCGAGAACGGTGTTTGGTTGCAGGGGTTCTCAACCTGTGGGTCGCGACCCCCCTTAGGGATCGATTGATGATTTGCCAGGGGTCGCCAAAGACTATCGAAAAAGTGGATTGTTTTTGTCTATTCTACTATTGCTGTGTGTATGTTCGTGGAAGGGGGGGGGCGGGAGAGTGGGGTATTGTAAAAAGGGGTCGCCAAGCTTAATAGGTTGAGAGCCTCTGGGTTAGAGAGTAAATTCTAAGGATTGATTAGGATGATAAACAGGCTAATTTTTTGTTGGTAGGCCCCCTGTAACAGATTTTGTCGTAGGGCTAGTTCTATATAAAATAAGATAATTGAATTGGTCCAAACAGAAGGAAAATCAGTTTGACTGCAATCAGTGGCGTAGCAAGGTATCCATGGACCCGGGTTCAAGAAAATGTTGGTGCCCCCCCCCCCCCACATCCAAGACAAATTTAATGTGGGGCAAAAAAAAAAGTAGTCTGAATATTTACCAAAATACATTCAAATGCAAGTAGTTTAAATTCGGTTCATGTGGGTCCCAATCGGTCAAGAACAATGGGCTCAAACGCAATAAAACCCAAACTTGCCATGGTTTGTAAGTCGCAGACTTTGGGCCCCAAGTGGTCGTGGGCCCGGCCTGGGTTCATTGAGCCTCTTCGCGCCATGGATGCTACGCCACTGACTACAATTGTCCACCTCAGCAAAAGTACTATAACAATAACAATATCGATGCAAACACCAATAACATTCAGGAGCACACACACGCACAACAACAGTGTTATTAAAAGTAAAGTTCCTCTTTCAGAACTTGCGAACTATAGGGCAGGTCATCAGTTTCTGTGGCCTACGGTTAACGAGGGTGTCACGTGACCAGCGCAACAGCCAGCTTTTCCTTTAATTTTCCCCAACTAGTGTCTGGTACCCTTTAGTCACAGCGGTTCTCAACCTTTTAAGCTCGGCGACCCCTTTTTTACAATTCCTCACTTTGCCGCGACCCCCCCCCCCCCTTACACACACATACAGCAATAGAAGAGTAGACAATATCAATCCATATTTTCGATGGTCTTAGGCGACCCCTGGCAAATCGTCAATCGACCCCCAAAGGGGTCGCGAACCACAGGTTGAGAACCCCTGCTTTAGAGCAAGGTGGACTCTGAACAGTTCTAAAGATCCCGAAATTAAAAAAATCCCAGTCTTCAACAGGATTTGAACCCGAGAACCCCGGTTCGGAAACCAAGCGCCTTATCACTCAGCCACCGCGCCTCGACATTATTATTAACTCAGAGAACTCCTTACGTCATGAAGATTATTACTTCCTAGCCCAAACCTCCATCATGACGTCACGGTATGGGGACGACAGGGTTCGATCTGCCAACCATCTAGACCACAATCCGGAGCGCGTTCCCCAACCCTGAATGGCCAGGTCTTCAGACTCTGAAGATTATGGACTATTGGACAGGAGGTTATCATGATTTAGAGCAGCGGTTCTCAACCTTTTAAGCTCGGCGACCCTTTTTTACAATCCCCCACTCTGCCGCAACCCCCCCCCCATACACAAATACAGAATTGTAGGGTAGACAATAACAATCCATATTTTCGATGGTCTTAGGCGACCCCTGGCAAATGGTCAATCCACCTCAAAGTGGGTCGCGACCCACAGGTTGAGAACCCCTGATTTAGAGGCATCCCCCCCCTTTCTTTTTTTGCGTTATGTATTTAGAGGCCACGAATGCTTATCGCTCCAATTAATATGGTCAGCTATTAAACTCAAATAATACTGACTAAATATATAAGCCACAATTACCACATCCTTTATTTATTTATAGAAAACCAATTCCCCCCAGTAGGTGGCGCTAGTTAGCATACGGTTATTGTGCAGATAACGCCACCTGTTTCTAATACTAGGTTAAATAAACATTGTTTCTTACATGAGATTGTGAGTCTCGCATGAATAAGATTAATTTTATGGTCATTGTCACTTACTCGTCATGTGCATCCGTCCAAACATAACCCTCCTCTTTGTCTGTGGTATTTCTAATTTAAAATTGCCCACAATCTGATGTCTGGATGACTGGCGCGAGTCAAACCCGGATCTTGGTAGCAGACTATCTTTCAAACACCTGCAACCCTAAGTACAGGATGAGACCAGCGGAACTGTTGGCGATGGGTCTTTGAACTCTCTAAAAATATCGAAGCACTCAACATGTTGAACATGCTGTCGTCTGCTACATTTTAACTTTCAATATTGCTGTCTGGTATGACAGACTGTATTAACAGTATAAATAAAATTCATCAAATTCAGAATGCTTGTAGTAAAGATAGTTGGCAAACAAAAAAGACGCCACTTGTTAGACAATTTATTTAAGAAAAAAAAAAAAAAAAAAGCATTCGTAAGAAAGCTGAAAAGATTTTAAACATAAAACAAGGTTACAAAGAGAGTTTGTGTGGAAACACAAACTCAAAATCGGCGCCCGAAGTGGTCCACCCAGGCAGGTAAAAAGGCAGGTTTCAATATTTACAGATAGAAAATCATAATGAAATTCTTTCAAAGGCAAATGGAGAAAGAAGGTTGACAGATCCTGTGTGGTGCCCCAACGGCCGAGCAGACGAAAGGATAAGTAAAAGTGAAGGTGAAGTTAGAGGTGAACCTGGCCTAACTGATGTCATATAATGATTATCTAATTGATCTAATAATAACAAGGCTTGTCTTCGAGTCCGAAGATTAGTGAGGAATGCAATCTAATTGATCTAATTGTTTTGTAAAGGGTCAATCTCTTATTCAAAGTCCCAAGAAAAAGCAACAACGACAAACAACAAACAAACCTTTAGACAAGTTTCCTGCATACAGTGTGATGGAGCATGGATAACGCGATAACGTCTGACGGGTGGGTCAGACTCGCGGCAAGAGACCGCATACACTAAGACCTCCGCCATTTTCCTTTTCTATACCAGGCTAACTGTGCGGGACACGCCATTTATGTAACGGCCCCTTGAGAAAAAGCGTCTGGATTGTGACGTTGTGGGAGCTTTTTTACAACTCCGCACAGTGCAATGAGGATGCTCTCGCACCCCCTTCGGCAACCCCACGGGAGTCTTGTTTTGCTACCTTTTAGCCTAATCGTTTCCTCTTACGATCGTTTCCACCGGGGCGCCACTATGAGGCAGGGTAGCATGCCCGGGCTCCTTCAGTCTTAAAACGACTATGGTTCATCTCGAACACTTTTTCATATGGCTGTGGAGCCCTGTTTTGGAGAGACACTCCCGTCCACTTATAGTGCAGGTCAAGGTGGCTTTCACTCTCGCCATTTTCCGTGTGGCACGCTTTTCTTCAAGAATCGAGGCCCATGTTTTCTCACTGTCTATAGCTTTCTTGGTCACCGTCTCTCTCCAACTAGTGCGGTCTAAGGCTATGTCTTCCCAATGGTCAGTATCAATGTTTACTGATTTTAAATCCCTTTTTATCACATCAACGTAACGGAGGTGGGGGCGACCAGTTTTTCTTGAGCCAGACGCAAGTCGCCCGTACAGAATGATTTTTGGTATGCGATAGTCCTCCATCCGTCGAACATGTCCGAAATAGCGCAGGCGGCGTTGCCTGAGGACCGTAAAGATGCTAGGAAGGCCTGTTCTTGCATCAGAACTTTGAAAGGTCTAAAATATCATGATGTCGGATTTTCAATATCTTTTCTAGTTTAAGAGATCTAAACGGGACGGACGGACGGACAGATCACACAAAACTAATAGCGTCTATTCCCCTTTCGGGGGCAACTAAAAACAAAATAAAGTCAAATAAATTCAAAGCCAAACTTTGAAAGGTCTAAAATACCATGATGTCGGATTTTCAACATTTTTTCTGGTTTACGAGCTCTAAACGGGAAGGACAGACAGACCACACAAAACTAATAGCGTCTTTTTCCCTTTCGGGGGCCGCTAAAAATAAAACGCCATCTAGGTCACTACGTTTTAACATTGTACCATTAAAGATACATAAACACAGTCAGAAGGAGAGATGTATTTCCTTAGCTATTGTTATTATGTTTTGTTATGTGCAATGTGCAAATTGTAAGACAATACCTCAAAAATTATAAATATATTATTATTACACATAAGACCGCAGTTTGTTTTATGATTATTTTTTTATAGCGACCTTTGAAAATGAAAAAAAAAAACAACAATAAATAAATAATTAATGTTTTCATGTAGGTGTATTCTTTGTACTGGTCTTTCTAAAAGCGGATATTACCAGATCAGTATAAAGTATATTCAAATTAGGGGAATCCCCTCCTTTGATTGATGAGGTTTTTGCTGGTTAGGTAAGGTCTTCTTTTAACTGAACGGGAAAGTCTTGAAATGCTGAGAATCTGTGCAGCACTACTTAGAAAGTGTCAAGATTGATAGCATATGTGTACGTGTACACAATTTATGAGAGAGGTAGAAGAGAGAGAGAGAGAGAGAGAGAGAGAGAGAAGTGTGGAAATGAAATGGACAAATAATATTACAAATATCTGATTAAAGTGTGATCCAGAAACATCGTATTAGGAAAAATAGCACATTGACTATAAATAAAGTCTGCTACTAAAAATGCCAGATAAGGAGTCATTTATTTTAGGCATCTGCGCCTGTCTTCGGCAAGGGCCCTTCTACTAGTCTCAAAGGTGTGTCCCGCGATCTTCCCGACAACTCTCCAGCTTTCTTTGACAGAGGCCAACCACAGCAAGCTGCTTTTCTGTATGCCAGTGACAGCGAACCTGCGCGAGATTTGATCTTTATAGTGTTTCCGGGAAAAGGTGAGCACCTCTGTTACGCGGTCTTCCATTTAGCTCGCCAAAATAGATCGCCGTTGGCATGTGGTCAGCCCCCATACGGTAAGTATCGCTTATATATTGTCCACACCTGCCACCAGCAGTAGACGGTGTTCTGTAAGCTAGTCTTAACAGAGGATGCCCATTATGGAGCAAAGGCACCTTTGATAAAGTACTTGGAGAAGCTCTACAAAGCAGTGATTCTCACCACTTTTTTTTTTGTATGGCTCGGAGACCAAGGTGGTCTATAAGATTCCAATCATTGCGCTGATGCCGTCACTGTGGAGAGAGCGTGGAGACAGTGTGTCACATATCTAGTATGAGTGTCCCCAACCCCAAGATTTAAAAGGGGGGGGGGCGTTTCTGGACGGTCATTTGATCTGTATGGGGGCTACAAGGTAATGCGCCAGACGGGGCAATTTCTTGCTAGAGCACTAGGAGAGAATTGGTCCTTCCTGCTCTGTTCCCAATCGGAGTTTATCTCAAGAAATCTTATCTTATAGAAACAAATCTAAGAAGGATGTAAAGTTATTTCATTTCATTACTATTTTTTTTGAACGGAAGTGCTTTTTCAGCACTTCTGTCAAAAGGGAGTTAGTTAGTCTCCCTTTTAGCGTTTGGCGCCATTTATCAGAACAGGAAGTACTAAAAATCCAGCAATTCAATTCCAGTTTTAACCGGGATTCGAACTCAATACCCCTCGATACCAAAGCAAAGCGCTTGACATGAAACTCCCTCAACCCAATCCAAATATTTTTGTGTGTTAAAAACGAGAACTATCAAATATCTAGCATTGAAGATCTTTTCTGCTGTATTCTTAATCAAATTCAATTTAGTATTTTGTTGTCTCAATTTTGGTATCCACACCCGCCATTTTCCCAATTATGACGTCACTTAAAAGAAGGCGTGATTTGTATAACCTATTTAGTGAATCTGTTCCCCAACACTATAACTGTTGCTATGTGTGCCTTTAATATGTGTCTACGCTAAACAACAGGTTGAGATCCTCTTAAGAAACTCTTCAAGCTAGAGATAACAAACAAGAGATAACTGCCCATAAGTCAATAGTTTATTGACTAGTTGGCAGTATGTGGGCCGGTGTACTGCTATCGTGGGGACCATGTCTTGTGGACCTTGTATGTGAAAAGGAACATCATTATGATCTGAGTTTCTAGCAAACAAACAAGCTGACAAACATGGTGAATCGTAAAATTGCAAGGCTGTGTATGCAAATGTATGCATGCGTGGACGGAAGTTGCGTCAGAATGTGTCTATTGGAGATTTTCCCATTAAAGTAAACAATGTCAAGGACGCTAGTAAACGTCAATGTTGCCAACTACATTAAAAAGAATTAAGCTAAAATTTCGACATTCTCTCAATTTAATTATTTGGAAATAAGTTTCAAGTCATAGAGAGAAAGTCTAATAAAGTAAAGTTCCCCTTTCAGACTTTGCGATATATAGGGCGGAAAAAGGTCATCTGTTTCTGTGGCCCACGGTTAACGAGGGTGTCATGTAGCCATCACAACGATCAACCGCCTTTACTCATTACAGCTGGGTGGACTCAGCGGCGCCCAAAGATCCCGAAATTTAAAAACCCAGTCTTCACCCGGGTTCGAACCCGTATGTAAGGTATCAAGAGTTTGCGGGGGGGGGGGGGTCCTTAAAATCCCAAAGTTTAAAATTTCAATATTTACCGGGATTTGAACACGGGGCCTTTGCTTCGAAGCCAAGTGCTTTATCATCCTGTCAAGACTTTTTAACCTAAATGATAGTGACATTTGTTGTTGTTTTTTGAACACACCACACTTTATTGTGGCGATATTTCGATAAAAGCGACGATTGGTTCTTCCACCACTAACTATTGAGTGCTTGATAATTTAATTATCTGACTGTAGACGTTGATTGCTAACAAACTGGAGCAGTAAATACCCAGAACATTTGTTTCTTGGTTATTGATTAATTTAACACACACAAAAATCTATTTTTTTTTTTCGATTATTATTCCACGCAAGAAATGTCCTTATAGTAAGCAAGAAAACAGCCATTTTAAATTAAACTTTTATTTAAATGTGTGACTTTGGTCATGCGTAGTAGCTGTGTCTGAGTGTACGACTATACTTAGCCTTGGGGGAAAAATATCCATATCTATCATTGGCTACCATGGCAATGAATGCGTCTTGACAGTTTGACCCGATTAGACCTCAACTCTTTATTTGTTTCTATCTATTCACATACGTTTTTTTGTTTTTATTTCTTTCCTAGGCTAGTTTTACCTGTCAAAATAAAACTGTGACAATAATTTGGCACATGTCCCCCCGGTCGTCTGCTAGTTTCATAGTTCCCAAATATGACGTACCTCTCCCGAGATAAACAGAAGGCCACCACGTCATCGTTTTTTTGTTGTTGTTGACTAGAGCGTGTCACGTGATCTGCATAGGAAGTGCCTCGATGCTCGGTGTGAATCATACGACCTTTGCGGCCCGCGCGTATCCCCCCCCCCCCTCTCTCTCTTTTATCTTTTATACTAGTCTCTGTTCATAGTCTAGTTTCTGTTCACAAAAGGAAAAAAAAAAATGAACCGAGATCTAAAAGGCAAACTAGGACCATATAAGACAGGGGAGGGAAAAGATTTTCATAAGGCAAGAAAAAAGCATAACAAGGTCGATACGGCTGTATTAATTCCCTTGGTTTGAAAACTATTCCACCTTCTTAACAAGGGTTGAACCAAAAAGAAAGAGAAAAAAAAAAAAAAAGGTTTTTATGAGAAAAGGGAGGGCTAGGGATGAGATTTGAGGATTATAGGGGCGGGTGGAGGGAGGGGGGGGGGCTTGCAGCGTATCGTATACAATTCATGAAGTGGTGCTTGAGATCGCACAGATAGAGGGAAGGGATTTCGGTGACAGGTCAAATACAATGAAAAGTAGGTTAGAATAGAAGATTGTCTCTTAAAGAGAAACTATTTGGGGGAGGGGGGAGGGAAGATGTTTAAGATAGTGCTTGGATAGTACTTAACTGGTACTGACTTCTTCGTCATTGGGTCTAGGTCAATCCATGTACTTCTTTCAAGGCGCCATAGTGCAGCTATTCACATTATCATGTCCATTGAAATGAAAAGATTCTGTAGACCTACTTGTTCACAATATACGGCCATTCTACTGCTTTCATGAGATCCGACTATTTTCGGAATCCGGTTATCCGATTCAAGTTCGCCTTTAAAAATGTTTTGTGAACGCTGTAATCCGATAATCTCTTTCGATTATGGAAATACCGCTAGCACGATAAACCTAGAAATGTTTCTTTGATTTGGACATCCGAACGAGCTGGTTATGTGATCTCCACACGTCCAGGAGTTCCTTGGGTAAAATGATATTTACAAATCAATGTCATGCACTTTAAGGGCACTTTGCTGTGCTGGGGCAAAGTCGTGGATCGTGGAGCCCATGAAGTGCATGACTTCTGACATACACACTTACAAACACTTTTTTTTTGGTACACACCACACACAAAATGACAACACATTTATCTTTATCTACATTGGAAATGGATGGGGTGTGGAAGGGGGGGTGGGAGGGAAGCTACAAGAATCAGGACTGGATTAAGGCTTAACAAGGACCTAAGTTATTTGAGATACGGGGCCCCCCTTGTAATCAACATAATGCTATTTATTCCTTTGGTTTTTTCTTTAAAAACATTTTTAGGGGGGGGCCCTAATGTATAGCTTATGTTTTACAGCCAGCACTGACCACGATATCTGTGGTTCTTCCGTGACAATGCTATGGGGAGGGTCGACTCGGGTGGAGAAGCAAGGGGAGTCTTTGTTAACTCTTTCTCTCCTAACTGACGATACCCCACGTTGATTCCATCAGAACGTGTTAAATAGTAACGGAGAGAAAGAGTTAACTCGCTCCATGTCATCGTATCATCGTAACTTTAGTGAAGACCTCTCCGTTCATTCTAACATTTGCGGTATGACTTCTGGGCTGTGGTTTTTTGATGGTCTCGTGGGTAAAGGATTCGAACCCTGACTGCTACCATTCCCTCGTCGTCCTGCAGGAGGTTTAAGCTAGGATGTAATTATCTTCGAATCAGAAAACCCAAAACTTGTGTGTTATTATTGCTTAAAAAAACATTTTTGAATTGAATCTTGATGTTCAATTAGTCTGCAACAAATTCTAACAGTGTCTTTTTTTTTTTTCCATAGTTCAACATACGCTTCACTAATTATGCAGACGACGGCTTTTTCTTGAACGCCACGAGGTATTCCGTGCAATGAAATGTGACAACCCCGTTTTACGGGTTCCATCCCACGTGACTTCTCAGCACCGTGAAGCGAAAATAAAAAAAACTGGGTTAGCATAAGGAGGCAATGCCTCCAAAGACAGAATATTCTTTAACTCTTTTTCTCCTAACTGACGATAGCAACGTTGTTTTCACCAGAAGGTGGTAAATAATTACGGAGAGAAAGAGTTAATAAAGTCTTTCTCTTATTTACAAATGTGAATGTCTACTGCCAGGGAGGATCGTCACAGCATCAGGAAGAAGCATGCCAAGGGTCCACACCACGCCATCCAGAGGGGTCGCGTGCAACCTTTGGCATCACAGATGATCATTTAGACCTGGCCCGACCAACAAGGGGCGTAAGACAAAGTCGCTTTTGTTTTTATTGTAACATAGATCTGTCCTGTAGTTGCTGCCCTTGCTTTCTCTTAGTGTGACAATGTCAGAAAATTATTATTATTTTTTTTAAATTGTCAAGTATTTCGTTACTTGCAAGACATATTACCAATGAAGAGACATTTTGGTATCGAACTCAAAACTGTTTACTGTGAAACCTGTTTATTGTGGGGACCCGTTCAAACTCTGGTGGCACATACAGGCTGACATCAGCTGAACATGTGGTGGATTAATTTAGCAGTACCCCCCCCCCCCTCCCCTCTCTCTCGTGACTGAAATATCCGTGGAGGAACTATCGTTGCGGTCCTTGTGCAGTTAAGGAGGATCTTCAGTAAATGACTACTGGCGATATCAACCATTATAATCTCCCCCCCCCCTTTTAAAATAAATAAATCTCGCTCTTTCTGTTTGTTTTAATGTGAACTGTTCATGGAAAGAATATGAAGGTGGAGGCTGAGTGGTAAAGCGTTTGGTTTTTAAAGTGAAGGGTTTTTGGTTCGAATCCCTGTGCAGACTAGGGTTTCGGGATTTTTAGGGCAACCCTGAGTCCACCCAACTCTAATGGATATTTGACATTAGTTGGGGTAAAGTAATGGCGGTTGGTCATTGTGTTGGCCACATGACACCCTCGTTAACCGTAGGCCACAGAAACAGATGATGGTTACATCCTCTGCCTTATAGATCGCAAGGTCTGAAAGGGGTGCATGGAACAAAGTCTCTAGTTAGTGCAACACACACTAATAATAATAATAATAACAACAGCATTAATACACTAATCATAAAGGTGTTAGTGTCAAACGGAATCTTTGCATTCTGTGATAGGATGGTATTGAAATGCTGATGACGTGTGTTTGTACACTTAACGCTAAAGAAGAAAGTTTTATTCCAAGTTATCAAAACGTTGCATAAGATTTGTGTCTCTGGGGTTCGGAAAGGGGAGAGACTTGGGGATGTCTAAGAGAGGTGAAAGCTTCTCCTGTTGGTGACAGTGGTGACAGTGGTGACAGTGGTGACAATGAAACGGGAGAGAGGGCGTAGTATTATCGTAAAAAAAAAAGATCATGTATGCCTAATGAAAGAGATCTGGGCGCCTTAAGGTCAAGTATTTGCGTCATCACATCTTGGTAACTGTTGGGATGACGTCACTCTAAAACCCTAAGAAAATAAAGTGAAATCAAATCAGCAGAACATCACCAAATAAGATTGTGTGATTATTGGATTATTTTATAATCAAGAATGACATTAACCAAAATTTGATGATTTCCCATCTACAGAACCAGACACTACCAGACACACACACATTGATGCCAATCAGTGGCATAACAATCATAAAGTGAATGGGTTCATTTTGCCAGTGACCATGAACTGATTTGGCCTCATCGAAAGAAGGCGTACAAGTCTTGAGTGTCATGACAACAGGTCTTGTCAATGGTGGTACTTAAAGTAGTCTTGTCTCTTTGTACATTCTGGTGCATAGAATGTTACTCGATAGTACTCGATACACAAACAATGACTCGATACATACAACATGATTCGGTACATACAACATGACTAGATACATACAACATGACTCGATACATAGAAGATGACTCGATACATAGAAGATGATTCGACACATACAACATGCCTAATACATAGAAGGTGACTCGATACATAGAAGATG
>JAZGLO010001476.1:17500-22500 GCA_036873155.1 Biomphalaria sudanica
TTGACTCCAAAAGGCGGAATCTAATAACTCCAATCTCTCCATTTCATCTTCATATCTGTTTGTAGCAAGTAGCAGCCCACCTCCGGTCCCTTTCCCATACACACCTATGTGTCCGCCATTGGTCTAGTACCCATTAAGAGACCTTTATTCATCCGGGGGAATGTCTTGTACTCAACATATGCTCCAAATCACATGACAGGAAACGCAATTAGTCACTCCATCTATCTGGTACTTCTAGAGTGGAGAGTTATTTAGACCATAGTTTCCCTGATTGGGCAAAACAAGCTGAAACAAACAAAGCTCTATCAGATAATACAAACTTGTACTTTACTATTCAAGACAAGAGGGGGGAAGGTTGTCCTCTCCAATGCATATGTAGGCCGCATCGTGTTGCTCCTTAAGAGATGGCAAAAGGTACGAATGAACTGACAGGAGCGACTATATGCCATATGTTACACTGTAAATGCAGGTCCGAAGATTTTCACACCATCTATCTACATAATTCAGGAGGCGGTGGCTGAGCGGTAAAGTGCTTGACTTCTGGGTTCGAATCCTGGTGAAGACTTGATTTTTATTTCGGGATCCATGGGCGCCTCTGGCATTAGTTGGTGAAAAATAAAGGCGGTTGGACGTTGTGCTGGCCACATGACACCCTGGTTAACCGAACCGTTGGCCACAGAATCAGATGACCTTTACATCATCTGCCCCATAGACCACAAGGTCTAAAAGGGGAACTTAACTTTACTTTTTATCTACATAATTCTCTTCGTGGCCCAACCATTCGGGACACCACAATGTAAAAGTCATGGAAAGATAACTCTTTTATTTCTGCAAGTCGGACTAGAGTTACCCCACGTAACATTTGCGGTGACAAGAGAGTGGGACTCAAGAAAAAAAAAGAGGGGGGGGGGGCGTGTGCTAGGCCACGGGTCGGCTGGTCAAATAAAAAGTATATCTAAACGCATGTACATTTCTTCTGACACAAATATTTCTATTAAATTATATTCTAAGGTATAAATCTACATCGATTCTACTCCTAACTCCATTTTATCTATTCTATTTCGCAAATTTCAGCCAATATTCTTCTTGACCGACCCAGTCTTGCTGTGTTTCAGGTCTAGGAAGTCACGAGTTCTTGACCTATATGGTGATATACATTGCGCACAACCGCATGGTTTTTTGTACAAGGCTTTTGCGTGGAAGGAATTGACCCTCGATGCCCCACTCCAGTGGAGTTTGATGGTGCTGAGGATGTGCTCTAACCTTGGCCTTTCTTTGTAGATCCTATCTTAATACAAAGATCTAAATTCTATACTGTTTCTGTTTGAGTGAAATGGACCTGGACAGAGGAAGCAACAGATAAAAATGTTCGTTTACAATTTATTTAGAATTTTTTATTGTCTCCTCGCCCCCCCCCCCTTTTTTTAGCACACATATACACACGCAAAACACATACACATCCTTTTTGTAGATAACTGATTTTTTTTTTTTTTATGTTCATCACTTAATGTTAATTCTGGATCAATTAGGTCCCTAGGGGTGGGGTTAACATGAAAAGAAAAAAGGTTGGGAAGTTCTGCTCAGGAAATATGCTGGTAAAGTGCAGCTGTCAATTTCAGCAAAATGTTTCGCACGCGGGTCAGGAGGAAGAACTTTGGTAACCGGTACAACACAACAGCATAGTACCTATATGAAACAAAGTTTGGTGTATTCTGAGGCATTTTAGGTCTCGATAGATAGTCTTTTCCTTTTGCAACTTCTTGTGTGAGTAAAGGGGCCTATCCTTGATACACAACTGCGGTCACAGGTTGGGCATCTGTAATCTCCAGGCACCGTTGCACTTTGACCCTTCTTTCTACTACTGTGGTGTGTGGCATCTGCAATCCAGGATCCTTCCTTTATGCTCTCTCTCCGTGTGGATCTATCCAGTGCCTCTTTATCGCAACTGCTAGTGTTGATTTTGAAGAACTTCATGTCGCGTTTTCCTACATCCGTGTACCTTAGAAGTGGACGACCAGCGGCTCTCCTGCCTTCTGTTAGTTTACCGTCTTGTGGGAGTCGATTTTGTGGCATTATGTGAACAAGGCCAAGCCAGCCAAGTCGTCTGCTGCTGCTAACAAAGCTAGATTTATACACATTTAGATTTATAGCCTACTTTTTTTTTAATTAATAGGCAATCTGATTTATAAGTTTAATATTTAGATTTATTATTAATAATAATCTTTTTTATTCGTGAAGAAATTTGTTTTACAATTGTGCATCACAAAAACATTTAGATTTATAGCCTAATTTTTTTTTTTAGATTGATAGGCAATCAGATTTATAAGCTAAATATTTAGATTTATTATTAATAATAATCTTTTTTATCCGTGAATAAATTTGTTTTATAATTGTGTATTACAAAAACATTATATTATTAGAGCAAACACTATGCAGGCCTACTAAAGCACACAAAATATACATTCATACCCCAGATGTTTTTCAACATTACTTGCCACATATACAACAGCAAGTAACAGTTTGTTCCATGGACGAAATGGGCCAAGGAGTTTTTGTGTCTATTTGTTTTATTTTTCAATCTGTGTCTTATGTCTTCTTTGTGATGGTAGAATGTTGAAGTCATTGGTTAATATGCATGACTGAATGCATGAGGCGTAGGACGTAATTATCTTCTTTTTTGGAGTAACGTCTGTATTATATAAGATAAGATAAGAATCATGAAGAAGAGGGTGATTTTTTTTTTTTTTGCTTAACATATTTATAGCTTTCTTAGTTATGTTATTGTCAAATAGGTTTCCAAGTGCGGTTTGGCAGTATTGGCCATTGCGATTTATAGGCTACACATTTAGACTTCTTTAATACACATCTAGATTTATACACATTTAGATTTTTACAGAACACATTAAGATTTATACACATTGAAATGTACACTTATTGCAAGGCCATCATCAGGCCTGGGACCTAGAGCTTGTCCTCTCTGCTATTTGCATAGAGCTGGTTCTAATAAATATAACACCTACATCATTGTTAGCGCCCGTATATAAATGTAGCCAAGCTAGACATTAATATGCATCATGCCCCCACATACCGAAATGCATACAGTATGTGTATGGGTGAGTATTCTTATTAGAAGTTCTGGATAGCCGCTCACCATCCCACCCCCCTCATACGCCCACGTTCAAGAGTTGCCTACCCTGATATGAAACATAAATGCACAAAGTGAGACCGGGATAATTAGCGCTGCCATAATCTACGAACAATAATATGCTAATTTATGCAAATCGTGTTATAATCACCCCGAGTACGTAACTCTAGCTGCCGCGTCGATAACAATCGCGGACGGAATGATTTTACAGCGTTTGGCTGGAGTAATTGAAACTTGAGCTACACTGAGGTCAACTTGTGAGGTGTTGTTTTGTAACCCCACCCCCCCTCGCCGCCCCCCAAGTCCAGGCCTCATTCATCAATACCTTAGCCCGAATCAAATTAAACAAATGTTTTAAATATGAACCCACGTTGACATTTCAGATTCTATCTCTATCTTCTCCGCCCTTTGGCTGATTTAACTAACAATTAGTGAATAATGATGGGGTGGGGGGGGGGAGCCGAGGTGGGGGGGGGTGGGGGAGATCTACCATGACTATCAAGATGGCCCAGGTGTTGTTTGAAACGAAAAAAAAATAATTCAGACTATGTAGATTCGAAGATGGGTTTAGTGACAAGTCACGCTGTCACACACTGGTAACATCGGAGGTGCTGCATCAATAGATTTGATCACGTGACATCTCTGTGTGACGACATCTCTGTGTGATGACATCAGGCCTTGCTAAACGTCTTTTTGATGTTACATTTGTAACTGTCATTTAAAGGATCGTGGTGGGCTGTCCTGACCCCCATGTAGCCTTTACTATCTTTCGAGCATTGGCAGTTCTGACATAACAGTTGTCAATTGTTGACTGTGCCATCTAGTACCGGGAGTATTTTTTTTTTTGGTCTTTGGGCACTTTGTGTCTTTCCATCGTGTGAACTGACATAAAAAAATTGTTGACATCCGAAACACAAAACCACTGCATACTGAAATGTCGTTGACCTTTAAAAAAGTTTTTTGTGATCACAGATTAAAAGATTTAAACTACACATAACCCATAAATGACGTGTTTAAGCAACTTTCTGTTTGTTGTAGATCTAGTTTGTGTTTTTTTTTTTCAATTTGTTTTTGGCCACATGATATCTTAAATGATTCATTCAAATCTTGTCACATGACACCCTTGTTTTCTGGCAATAAAGTTGTGTGCGATACCACGTGATAATCGATTCTTCACCATTGGGTATCGACAACGAACAGTAAGGCGATTACAACAGGTAACGTAGGAAAAAAAATGGGGGGGGGGGACTGTACTGAGATTATAGATGTAGTTCCAAATCTAAAAATAATTATATCTTGACCCCTACAAAAACAAAAACCCCATCTGCCTCTGAAAAAAAAACACACAGAAAAAACAACCGATGTAGACAATACTTGACCTTTAAAGGAGGTCGGAGATAGGAACGAGAGTCTCGGAAAGTTTAAGGTCATTGCAACATTGGACACTCAGGCATCAGAGTGGACTGGACATCAATAGAATCGATGCACCTGAGTGGACTTGGACTGACCATCAATGCATCAGAGTGGACTGACCATCGATGCATCAGAGTGAACTGACCATCAATGCATCTGAGAGAGCTGATCTTCAATGCATCATAGTGGACTGGCCTTCAATGCATCAAAGTGGACTGGCTATCAATAGAATCGATGCACCTGAGTGGACTTGGACTGACCATCAATGCATCAGAGTGGACTGACCATCGATGCATCAGAGTGAACTGACCATCAATGCATCTGAGAGAGCTGATCTTCAATGCATCTGAGTGAACTGACCATCAATGCATCATAGTGGACTGGCCTTCAATGCATCAAAGTGGACTGGCTATCAATGGAATCGATGCATCTGAGTTGACTT
>JAZGLO010001476.1:25000-97500 GCA_036873155.1 Biomphalaria sudanica
GGAGAGGGGGGGGGACCGAGGGAGACATTTCTCTGCTCGTAAGAATTTGTTTCTATATCTTCAAAGTATTTGAACTGACACCCATCAGTTATGTTGTGTGATATGTTTGAGTGTTTCTTCTGAAACAATTTTCTGTCTCAATTTTTTGTCTGTCTGTTTGTCTGTCACGTTTGAGCTGCACGTGTATTCCGTACAAACTGGTGTTACTTTGATGATAGAATCCACTCTTTAAATCTTATAATAAATAATCAAAGGCGCTTTTTTGTTTTGGAAGTTAAGACTTGAGTGACAACTATTATTATTACTGCAGGTAGGTCATACACATCAATAACTCTTTACTGTTAGGTCATACATATCAATAAATCTTTACTGTTGTTAGGTCATACATATCAATAAATCTTTACTGTTGTTAGGTCATACATATCAATAAATCTTTACTGCGGGTATGTCATACATATTAATAAATCTTTACTGTTGTTAGGTCATACATATCAATAAATCTTTACTGCGGGTAGGTCATACATATCAATAAATCTTTACTGCGGGTAGGTCATTCATATCAATAAATCTTTACTGCGGGTAGGTCATTCATATCAATAAATCTTTACTGATCTTAGGTCATACATATCAATAAATCTTTACTGCGGGTAGGTGATACATATCAATAAATCTTTACTGTGGGTAGGTCATTCATATCAATAAATCTTTACTGATGTTAGGTCATACACATCAATAAATCTTTACTACTGGTAGGTCATACATATCAATAAATTGTTGTTAGGTCATACGCATCAATAAATCTCTACTGTTGGTGGAAGATGTGAAATAGATTTAAAATACTTCTAGACAGAAATAGTCGCTACACTTAAGCTTTAAAAGCTTTTTTTTTTTTTGTACAATGACCTTCACCTTGTTTTCGTCTGAAGGGCAATCCTAATGCCCAGCACCGTATGACCACCATTAAAAGTCACCTGTTCATCATTGGGCTCCCTTGTCTCCCCTTTCCATACACACAACAGTTTCATCAGTAGTTTTTTTTTGTTTTTTTTCTCCTCCCACTTCTGTTCTAGCGGTCACTACTAACAGGTTGTTTTGGGCTGACCATTCTTTTGACCGCCCGTGGAGCGTGAAGGGGCGAAATACAGCTTCGCCTCGCCATTCCACCACCTCCCCTTCCTCTTTCCACATTCCCAAACGAAAACAGTGCATTCTTTTTTTTTTCCCTTTTACTTGGCTATTCAAATTTTAACTGGACGCCATTGACCACTTGACCCCTCGGGGCTACTGGCTGAATCCTCTGGACATTAACGGGAATCCTTTAGCGTCTCCTTTTTCCTCCCGCTCCCGCCCCCCCCTCCCCTCCGTCTGCAGTACTTTCGAATTTAATTAGGATTTTACCAATGCAAGGCTTTTTTAGGTTCGAGGGGGGGGGGGTAGGCTGGGGGAGAGGAGTTCGAGGTGGTCGTGGGGGGGATGGTAGGCTGGGGGAGAGGAGTTCGAGGTGGTCGTGGGGGGGATGGTAGGCTGGGGGAGAGGAGTTCGAGGTGGTCGTGGGGGGGCATGGTAGGCTGGGGGAGAGGAGTTCGAGGTGGTCGTGGGGGGATGGTAGGCTGGGGGAGAGGAGTTTGAGGTGGTCGTGGGGGGGATGGTAGGCTGGGGGAGAGGAGTTCGAGGTGGTCGTGGGGGGATTGTAGGCTGGGGGAGAGGAGTTCGAGGTGGTCGTGGGGGGATGGTAGGCTGGGGGAGAGGAGTTCGAGGTGGTCGTGGGGGGATGGTAGGCTGGGGGAGAGGAGTTCGAGGTGGTCGTGGGGGGGCATGGTAGGCTGGGGGAGAGGAGTTCGAGGTGGTCGTGGGGGGATGGTAGGCTGGGGGAGAGGAGTTCGAGGTGGTCGTGGGGGGGCATGGTAGGCTGGGGGAGAGGAGTTCGAGGTGGTCGTGGGGGGATGGTAGGCTGGGGGAGAGGAGTTCGAGGTGGTCGTGGGGGGGGGATGGTAGGCTGGGGGAGAGGAGTTCGAGGTGGTCGTGGGGGGGATGGTAGGCTGGGGGAGAGGAGTTCGAGGTGGTCGTGGGGGGATGGTAGGCTGGGGGAGAGGAGTTCGAGGTGGTCGTGGGGGGTATGGTAGGCTGGGGGAGAGGAGTTCGAGGTGGTCGTGGGGGGATGGTAGGCTGGGGGAGAGGAGTTCGAGGTGGTCGTGGGGGGATGGTAGGCTGGGGGAGAGGAGTTCGAGGTGGTCGTGGGGGGATGGTAGGCTGGGGGAGAGGAGTTTGAGGTGGTCGTGGGGGGGGGGTTGGTAGGCTGGGGGAGAGGAGTTTGAGGTGGTCGTGGGGGGGTTGGTAGGCTGGGGGAGAGGAGTTCGAGGTGGTCGTGGGGGGGATGGTAGGCTGGGGGAGAGGAGTTCGAGGTGGTCGTGGGGGGGGGAAGGGGTGGACTTTTAAGTGAATAGAGTCTAGATGTCAAACAGGTCTCTCTCACACACCCATGCACACACCACACACACACACACATACACAGAAGCAATGATGTGAGTCTACTAGGTGGATATTGAGAACCACCGAAAAAAAAAACCAGTACAGGTTTGTATTAACTGCAGCCTTGACTTCAAACACACGGCTGACCTGCTTTCAGAAGAGTCACGCACCACTGGTCCATTCTTTCTCTATGCATTTGTGTTTTAAGTAGTTCGTGTGTCTGTGTGTATATATATACGTATACATATAATGAATATATACCTATAATATAATTATGTATAGATAGAACACTATATAATGTTTGTTAACACTACATGGCTGTGCAGAAAACGATTTGGCTCTACTAAAACCACTCTACATGGAGTTATCTTTCCTTTCTTTTACACTCTTAAAATACAATATACATTAATCATATCTACCTCCCCGTCATCTGACAATGTCATGCGCTCGCTCTCCGGGCAATATATACACATTGTACATGACGTTTGCGACGTCTGCATCCATTGTCCAGTCGACATTTGAAGACCTGAAGTCAAAGTGAAATGCACTTAACAGAAGTTGATTTGGTCAGCGGACTTGGTGGACCACGATTCCTTCAGGGACATTAGTGCTATGTATCCCAGAACTCTACCATGTTATTCAATGGGCTGTAGGGCAATAATTATTCAGCAAAACTTTATTCTGCTCTATTATTTGTTCAGTAAATAGAGCCCCCCCCCCTCCGCCCTTTTTTCCCCTTCTCCCTCTTAACGCCAGTGGCTCTTTGCCAATATAAAAGCTAGTCTATTATTAGACTACACATAGTGTGTTGTGTATTTTAAACAAATAGGTCACTTTCTGAAACTAATGTGGTGTTTTAGAACATGTGTGTGTGTCTTTATACAGTTTTTTTTTTTTTTTTTGGAAATTAAAAGATACGATTTTATTGTATGTAAAAAAAAACCAACAACTTTATACACATATGAAGAGAGAGAGAGAGAGAAACAGAGAGAGAGTGAGAGAGAGAGAGAGAGAGAGACAGTCAGTCTCAGTTATACTGAAAGATTGCTCAAAAGTTTGTGTGTGTGTGTGTTTCTATCTAGTTGACCAGACCTGATTAATTAGTAGGCAGAGGTAGAGACTAATAAAAGAGTCTAGGTCCATAAGGTACATTCTCCCAATTCCAAGATTACAACCATGACCGCTGGATCAGCAGCCCTATCGTAAACACAAATTTGATGAACTGGCCTTTAGAATGTTACTGAGAACAAAATGTCAACGCAGTATCAAAGTGAATTTAGCGAGGCCTGCAAGATGGAGTGATAGTGAGACAGAGAGAGAGAGAGAGAGAGAGAGAAAGTAGCTTGCCTATTGGACCACTATGCAAATATAGAAACTGGAAAACTTAAGAACGTCTGCCCCAATGATAATGCATTCTGGCACGAATAACATTATTGGTGACAACCTTTCCTACTGAAAGGTGATTTGAAAGTAAGGTTAAGTTCCATTTATCTAAGTTCCAAACAACTATTTGCCACTCATAATATAGGGGCTGAGACACAGATAGCGATTTGACGGAAGCGCGATGTATCTGTATGCAAATGAAATTAAAAAGAATCCCTCACACTCTCGTACTCACAAGCAAACACACAGTCAATTTGAGTAGCGTAATGCCTGATTAAACTAACAGTGTCACGCTGGCTCTGCCCTCAGGCTAAGTGAAGATGTCAACCCGCTGAATCAAATAGTTCCTGTCCGGTGAAACTTGATCTATAGAATTACGAATTTCACCATCAGTGTGTGTGTGGGGGGGGGAGGGGAGCGGGCTTTTAGTTCGTCTCCGGGGCGAAAGTAGCCCCTTCTTAGGAAATCAGATTAAAATAAATAATTAATTTAAACCATGATTTTATGTCTGAGATTTTATTGTGCAATATCATTGAAAAAAACAAGTGACATTCATATAAGAAGCGCTGCTGGGGCAATGTTTTCCTCTATATGTGTGTCTAATGTATTTTTCTATCAAGTTGCTAACCCCTGCAGCAGAGTTTTGAAAAAATAAAAATAAACAGAAGCTTATAATGCAAGGTTTGACATTTAAATACAAGCAAGTGACACCTATCTTGAGTTGAATGTAATTTTAGTTATCTCATGGAGGCTCTTGGGCTAAACACACATGCCACACACGGATCAAACCTTGGTATCACATGTTTTATTTTAAACCTATTTCTTTAAATGAATTATTTCTACAAGATAAGATGCATCATGGCTATAGCAAACGCAGTTTGTCCTCTCGTCTCTCCTAAATCATCGGGCTTGATCACAACGTCTTACTATAATTTAGACCACATTGAGTTTAAAAATAATTGTTGACTATGTAACACTATAGGTGTCTGTTCTAGTCGTAACACACTATTGGGCCTGGACCACACGTAAAAGACCACATATACCTGAACTCTCTTTACCTGGTTCATTTGTAACACACTTTGTTTTCATGGGATATACGTGATGGACTATATGTAACTTGACTACAATCCAGATTCACTCAGATTTTATATACCTGACAAGGATTTGATTTAGGCACATCGGCACAATTTAGGCCATGTCGTGCCTGACAAGAAAACCAGTGATAAGTAATTACAGTCAGGAGTTGCGCTTGATATACAATCCCGTAGTGTGCCGTTGACTTGAAAATAAACGCGAGCCGCTCTGTCACATTTGCATGTCGACCTAGCAGAAAGGGGGGGGGGGGGAGGGGGCGTCTGTTTGAAATTGGCGCGGCGCATTTGGGGGAGCCAATGTGACATGAGTCTTGGACACACTTAGAGCTAACCAAAAAATCTTCAGTGTTTCGCAAAGCCGTTATTTGAGCGTAGTAAATAGGATCTTTAAAGCTAGCACCACACGATAAGGCCCAAAAGCATTTCTTTGATGCAAAGCAGCGCGATCCTACAATTCAAACATTTCCATGTATAGATATGAATACAGACCGCACCACTGAACCCAGCTAGCCTTGGACACACTTTTTACTTCTGCTGCGTGCTTTTAGGCGGGAAACATTGGAGAGGAGGGTCAAGGTGGAGGGAAAAAAAGCAATAGCGTTGACGTCATGGAAGCCCCCAAATGTCAAGGCTGCTGATATCTCTGAACTTGAAGGCGGTAAAGCTTTTTTTTTCCTTTCTTTTTATAAACTTGGCACGAACTTTTTTCTGGACCGTGACTCGCGATCCCTTTGAAATTAAAAAAAAAGCGGGTGTTAGTTTAGATGCGGAATTTTAGCACCAGTTTATTGCCAGAGGCGTTGACCAAGTAGGACGACTATCTCACAATAGCCACCCAAATAAACGCATTTGTAAGGGAAAATAGTAGAAATAATGGCAATATGTGATTATCGTCAGAGGCGTAGCCATTCGAAGTTGACCAAGTAGGACGACTATCTCACAATAGCCAACCCAAATAAACGCATTTGTAAGGGAAAAAAAAGATATTATGGCAACATGTGATTTTCACCAGAGGCGTAGCCATTGGAAATTCATTTTCGTCCATGTAGGCTAATGCTCCCCGCCTCCTCCCTTATTTGTTTTAAACACAGCAATGGGTGAGAATTGAAGAAAGATAGGGCCTGATAGAAGCTTGGCGAGGATGTAAGAGTCTTCAAATCTGAAAACTCCAAACATGTAACACAAACAAAAACATACTCAATTAATGCATATTACATATGAAAAGATGAAAATTAGTGCATCCACTCCCTTAAATCCGGCCCTGCAATTACAACATTTAAGAGTCCAAATTTGGAAGAGAAAATACATGATGAAATATGAATGGAAGCTGCATGGACACTATAAGAGTCACAAGTCAAAAAAGAAAAAAAAAGTAAAGTACCTATTTCAAACTAAGCGATCTATAAGGCATAAATATAATAGTCATGTGTTTTTCTGGACGATTGTTAACGAGGGTGTCATGTGGTCAGCACAAAGACCAACCGCCTTTACTTTCCCCAACTAATGTCAGGTAACCATTATAGTCCTAAAAATCCCAAAATTCACCAAGATTTAAACCCGAGACTCCTCGGTTCGGAAGACAAGCTCATACCAACAGCCACCTCGCCCCCAGTCACAAGTAAAGGGCGAAGAAAAAATGAATTTTCACAAAAATTCAATTTTGCGAAACAAAAAAAACAGAAAGTTGACGAGGCTATTTCAATGCAAGACAGACGATACAAAACGGTACATTAACTATCAGACTGCCTACTTTAATGGACTAAACTAATCAGATTTGAAAGCTGGACTGACTTGTGAACTAAATGACACTGACATAGCCATGGGCAATGCTTTAGATGGTAATTACTAATACACCACCGATCTGAAAATGAGGTTAGAAATAGGATTCTATTTTTAGTAAAAAACAAACTTCTAAGATTACATCCTACGGCCAAATTGATAATGTATTGAAATGTGTGGAAATTTTATGGCCAATTTAATTGATCCAATGGCTTGTTGTATCTGATTTTTTTAAAGAATATTAAGCCTATATATATATATATAAAAGTATATACTCATTTTAAAATGTGCGATCTCTTTGGCAGATGATGTTAAACATATCTGTTACTTTGACCTATGGTTAACGTCGGTGTCATGTAGTCAGCACAATGACCAACCGCCACTTTCTTTCCCTAACTAATGCCATTTACCAGAGCAGTTGGGGGTGTACTAAAAATTCATAATCTAATTCTTCATCTAGATTCAAACCTGAAACTCTCGATTCGGAAGCCAAACGCTCTACCACTCAGCCACCAGGCCCACAACCCTAAATATAGGTGCATACAAAAAGGATTTAACTCTTTCTCTCCTAACTGACGATATCAGCGTTGATTCCACCAGAATGAGGTAAATAATTACGGAGAGAAAGAGTTAAGTCATAGATCTTAAAAAAATAAAAGTATTGCCATATTTTAATAATGCACTTATTTGGGTGCATCCGTTTAGTTTCTATTTGCTCTAAGACTTCATGACCATGTGCAGTGTCTACTAATGTTGATACCGCAGTTTAACAAAACGTTAAATTTTCCTTGAAGATCAAATGGTCTAACTAGGATCTATCACTGCCTCCACTTGGCTTACATAGTACGTTCTAGAGAAGGTACATTGCATGTGGGGAAGATGTCCACCACGCCGTTTCTCAACGGGTACCCTACCGGTGGTGATGGCCCTTCCCCGAATTGTGGCGGTACATTATAGGAAAACGGAGGAGACCTCAGTATGCTCGGCCTCCGACATCGAATGGGAATGAGGAACCCATAGCGTTGGCTCAAGGAGTCGTGACTTGCCTAAACAAATGTGATTAAATGATTATTTAGTCGATGGGGAACCCCTGAACAGAAGTATCGCTGTAGATTCAAACTCTCATTCCTGGGTAAACTCCTTCCCGTTGGTCAAAGGGTCATAAATGAGAGCAAGCTCGACCCTATTTGGACGCTATAATAATAAAGACATACAAAATGAAATCACAATGTTCATGTTTAGAGGTTAAACTAACACACGCATCTTAAGTGTTAACAAAAATGTACTTTCATTTTCGTTTTAAAAGAAGTTTTGTATTCAAGCTCGGCTGTGAGGGATAATTACTCCTACATCGGTTTAGCTGTACTAGTTGTCTAGAGTAGCAACCCTTAGTTCTTGTCACAACAACACCAGACGTCTTAACGTTCCCGCCAGATTTGGCTGGGTATGTGTATAAAGTAGGGTGGACTCGAAAACTTCCACTATTCAATCAGAAGCAACAGTGCCAGTCAGGTCGCCATAGCAGTGCACGGGGCCTGGATTATGTCCTAACAGGGCCCCCGAATATTTGTAGGATGGACTGAAGGTGACACAAGATTCTCTTTACAGCGCCAGCCCAAATAGGCTGTCTCTCTGGTGACGATTTGTCCACCAGGATAGAACCTGAGACCGTCAACCAAGTACACACATGCTCAATCGCTCGATCATCCTGTTGCTAACCACATTGAAAATAAATTTGTCGATCGTACTGCGCCATGTTGGATTTTCGGTGATTAACATTTTTTTTTATTGCCGTTAGATATGTCATATGTCATGTTACAGTGACATTGAAACATTGAAACATTGTGCACGACTGTCATGTAACTCGTACATTCCCTCCCCACCCGTTGACATACGCATGACATCTAGCATATCTAAATGAAAACTTCTCCACCACCCCACCCCCCACCACCACCCATCTTTCACTACATTTCCTTTGTGGCGGTAAATCACTGCTGACAGTCATCAATTTCACGCACTCTTTGACTCCATGCTGTGCTCCCTGTGGGAGGAGGGAGGGGATGGTCTCCTCGCGCTACACTTCCCCATCTACGACTTTCTCCCAGGGGGCGGGGCGTGGGTGAACTTTATTTTAGCCAAGTTAATAAGTTGTTCAAACCTCGCTCAAAGTCGCATAAAAAAATAAAAAAACAACCTAAGGCACTCCACCACCATTGATCCCATTGTATTTAGGCTGCCTGGTCGTGCGGTATGGGCTCAGAACTATCGTCTCTATGGTGCCTGGTTCGAACGCCACCAGACGCTGTACTGCATGAGGCTGAAGAATCGCCTGAAACATGTCAAAGACGCAATTCTTTGTCACTTGAAGCCTGGGCAGCAGTTGCAATAACGACATTAATCAGTTTGCATGGCGCAGATTTAAATAGAAACAAAGGGCAATAGTTAATACCTGTACTTGTCACGTCGCGTCATTTCGTAATGATAATAAAATTTAAGTCTAACACGAGCCATAATTTAATTTAAAACTTGACATTTTCTTTAAGATGTCAAGGTATCTTATGAGTTATTACTGCATCATCTATATTTAATTTACATTTATGAAATATAGTAATCATGAACATATAAACTTTAAGAAATGACAAATAATGAAGGGAGTTTTGTTATACACGAACCCATGTACGGACCCTAGTCGACTACTGAGCATTCCACACATTAGGTTGCACAAAGTCACATATATACACCACATACGCGTTTTGGATTAATACAAACTTGACTTAAAAAACGTTATATAGAGTAGGGCTGCTCTAACAATCCAATTAACACATCGTATCCTTAATAAATGTTTAAATCTTTCCCATCTACAAACTCAAGATGACAACTTCTTGTCAGTATATGAAGACACTATCACTTCTCAAATCATGTCATTAGTGCTGTATTCAAGTCCAGGCCTACTCTATTCAACGAAAGCCACTTAGCTCGTGACTAAACATAATGTAATTATAATAACAGTCAAGTTTTTTGTTTTGTTTTAAATTTAGACTAAGACAATAACCAAAGTTCATTTTAAGTGTCCCGCAATTTGTCCATTACCGCATTAACTATAGCGACTTGTGTACGTTTTCAGATTTGTCTACAGAAACGAAGACTTTTACAGCCTAGCTCAATCCTTCTAAGGGTGGGATGGGAGGGCGGCGGGTAGGATAGGGTTCAAACCCTACACTGGACGAGAGGCCGGAGCACATACCTTGCGGCCTGGTAGTCATAATACAAGGATATAAGAACGGGTCAATAGTCTGACAAGACTATGTCAACAGACAAAAAAACAAACAACTTTAATCTCTGCTGATAGTTAAAAATACCTTCAACAATTATTATTATTATTGTTCGTGTAAAGCGATACTCCATGCCAATTTAGAATTCTCAATTTACTCTACCCCTATCTCTTTTTACGATACCTCAATTCAAGTCACAGCTTCCTAGAGAAACCTTCTGGATGGGAAAAACCTGGATGGGTGGAACCTGGACACGAATATCAAAAACGGCTCTAACGAATTCTATAAATTTAACAGTTGATGTATGACGCTGAGAAAGCTCGTTGGACACTGGGAAAACTCTTGTTTGACCGTTTTAATTTTTCTTAAAAAAAAAAAAAAAGAAATAGATTTAAGTTTGGCTAGAGAATGTGGTCTAGATCTAGATCCTACATCGGTTTTGAAAGGACTAGCGCGTTCTTGAAAGAACTGTCGCGTTCGAGTGTAAGGCATTATCGATTCAAGAGTTTAATAAATAATAGAATAATTGTACTCCCCGTCTGCTAATGAAAGTCAAGTTTTGATGACGCAACAAACCTCTAGCATTTATGAGAGGTACTAAGAGAAAAAAAATCGCTCTGTAAGCTGTACAAACGTGGGTATTGTTTTGTTTTGTTTTTAAAAAAGTATTCTAAATGTTTTTCTTGTTTGGATGTACGGATGAACTGGTGCCCGGGTGAAGGTTTATTTGTTGACTTAGGAGCTAAAAAGAGACTTACTTAGCTCCAGTACAATCATCAGCATTTGAGCTCCAGCCCGCATTGATATTCCATTTCACTCTCTCACTCTCTTTTCACAAAGCTTATATCAACTCTGTCTGTCTGTCTGTCTGTTTGGTAAAAGGTTTGAGCCCGTTATTTCTCCCACACCCTATCTCAGATGAAGTTGACATTTTGCACAATTATTCATTAGCTTAGACAATGTATTAATCAATTGTAAATATTAACTAATTAGACATTTAATTACTGGTTATTTTGTTTCATAATAGCAAGGGAAATTAATCCTCCAGTTTAGAGAGGTATGGTTGAATATGTCGGGTTTTGTTCCCTTAAATAATTGTACACGTTATTTCTCCCACACCAATTCTCGGATCAATTAGTTCCTCTATCAGACCATGCGGTCTTTAGGGCAGATAATGTAAAGGTCATCTGTTTCAGTGGCCTACGGTTAACGAGGGTGTCATGTGACCAGCACAACGACCAACCGCCCTCACTTTTCCCCAATAATGGTACCCATTAGAGCTCGGTAGACTTAGAGGCGCCATAAAGATCCCGAAATTAAAAATCCCATCAATAAAACACAATCTTTTAGTATATATATACGTATAAAATTAAACTTCAGCAAATGAACGCTATAAAATCATACATATTAAAGTTATGGACCCCCATCTGTGATGGGTTATAAAGAATATGGGCCTGTAAGATAATTATAAAGATCTGGAGTGCGATAATTCTCTTTTGATACGCAAAAATACAAAATTTTATTAACTGATCAAATGATATCCAAATTAAACTAATGCCTTTTAAAGTTAATCCACGTAACTAATGATTCACAAATATTCTTCATGAACCATCAACAAAATAGATCATAATATTTCTGCTGAACACACTGGAGGTTAAGATTATGGCATACGATGGTCGCCCAGGGCCCCACGCACTGCTAGTGCAGCCTCCGTAACTACGTATCACGCTAACATCTCGTCCTCCTCTAATGTTTTAGGTCTTATTATTGTTATAAACATAGTACTTTACGTAGTTAGCAGTTACGGTACTATAGGCGGCCGTTTGAGTACATTACATAATGTTCTGCATGGAAGACCTTCACTTTTAAGGTTAACCAACGTAACTAATGATTCACAAATATTTTTCATAAACAATCAACAAACTTGATAATATTTCTGCTAAACACGCTGGAGGTTGAGATTATTGCAGCCGCAAGGGGAGTAACAAGCTCGACTGTTGCGAATAATGTGCTCTTGAGCTCCTTGATGCTTTCCCTTTACGTTTGCACAATTGTCGTATCCCTGTCAGTCCAAAGGATGTGTGAAGCGTCTAGTGTGGTAGCTTAACTTGTTGCCACCGCTGGCTAGCATCTATGAAAGGGGAGTTATCTTGTAAGTCTCTTGTCAGTACATAGCCTTTCCACAGCAAGTCCTATACAGTACCTCCTCCTGGTGACAGATGGAAACTAAAGGCTGTGAAGTCTCAGGCTAAACTGCAAGGGTCTCGGAGGAGGCTTGGCCCCAAGATGTGAGGCAGGCATGGCCCTTCGGCGTGCGGACACGCCCTGCTGCCCACAAACCAAACCCCTAGCTATAGGTCAATAGTCGCACTGCCTTGTGTGTGTCCATGTGAGGTCTAAGGCTAAGGGAGTAAACCCTAACAGAAAATCCGGTCCTGTAGCCCGTAGGCGGGGGGACAGTAGTAAGACTACTGCTCTCTGACAAACTCCTGCAGCCACCTGACCCCAAACTGTGATGGTTTGCCATCCCTTTCACCCGGTCAGTATGGAAAAGAGGCGTTTGCTGATGTGTGGGCAGCCCAGTACTCGCAAATTTAACCGCACAGGCTTTCCCCCAGCAATGGAGAGGTCACTCCATCTCGTATCCCTGGCCAAGACAATCAGCGATGTCCAGACGAAGGTTCTCCAGCACGGTGACTCTGACAAATCATTCCCTGTTGCGTCGTCATCATCTGATAAAGTGTTGTAACATGAAGATTAGGACATAATCATTTTTTTAAAGTAACGTCTGTATTTTATAAGATAAGAATATAAGAATTTACAAAAATGAAATAAGGAAGTCAGTGCTATTTCTTCATAATGAAATAGTTTATCATACAATACATTATATGAGTTCAAAATCATTGTAACACAGTATCTATTGAACCAGTGATGAGCAAACTACGGCCCGCGGGTAAACTCTGGCCCTCGGAAATGTGTAGTCCGGCCCGTGACAATTTCAATGCAAATGGTTAAATGTAATATTTAAAAATCCCTCATCATGTAAAAATTCAAGCTATTAATACGAGTTGAAACTTGTCCTAGCATACGGAACGAGGAATGTGCCTTTATCTGTGTGTTTTTCTGGGTATTTTATTTTATCTAGTGTATCTAATATTCAGCAGTCAGGACCCCTTTGCACTCATTAGGACTATCTGTTTGTTGTATTTTTTTTAAATTTATTTTCTCGATACACTATTTGAGAAAACATACCATGGGCAGATTATGGTGTGAGGTGCCTGAATGGCAAAGCGCTTGGCTTCCAAACCGAGGCTCTCGGGTATGAATATCGGTGACGACTGGGATTCTAAATTTCGGGATTTTGAGGACATCCCTGAGTCCACCCAACCTTAATAAGTACCTGAGATTAGTTGGGGGAAGCAATTGCAGCTGGTCACTTAACACCCTTTTTAACTGTAGGCCATAGAATCCGATGACCTTTTACTTCGTCTGCCCAGTAAGTTGCAAGGCCTGACAGGGTGACTTTATTTTTATGTCAGTTGTAATAAAATCATCAAATAGCAAGGGCGTAGCTAGGAATTTCCCATCATTTGGGGGCCCGGGGGATTTAACTCTTTGGCGGCCCCTGCAATTTGCGTAATATTTAATGTAAAAAAACACTCATTTGGGGCCCCCCTGAAATGGGGGCCCGGGGGATTTTCAAATTCTCCCCCTCCTCAGCTGCGAGACTGTTAAATAGGGTAAAGAAAAATAACAACAAACAAACAAGCAATATAAAAAATACTTTAAAAAACAAAGTATATGCTGAGTTATGGGAGACTGTTACATACTGCCTCTTTATAAGGATAGTCTTGTCTGGTAGTTCTGGTCGTTGTTAACTATTTTTACCTCAATATCAGAGCTTTTTCTGTCTCTCTCTCTCTCCCTCTTTCTCTCTCTCTCTCTCTCTCTCTCAGCATCTCGCTTTGACACACACACACACAGTTAGAAATACTTCCACACACTCTCTCTCGCAATAAACTTGGGGGTGGGGGAAGCTATTACTCTTCCCTTGGTGCCGTGACATTCACCCAGATACCAATTGTCCAGGTTTTAAGTTACCAAACCAACGACCTAAATATTTCGTTACAGGTCCACACGAGGGAGGGGACAGCACAAAGGCGTCACACACTAGAGCGTGGATTATTAGACTCCAGAGTTTTCAAGTTAAAGGTTCAGATGAAATGGTGTGTGTGTATGTGGGGGGGGGGGTGATGATGGAGATATGGTGAAACATTTTGTGAAGAAGGACTTTTCTTCATGTGTGGACATTGCAGCAGTAATGCTGGTATTGAACCAATCTGGTTACGCCTCTGATTCCATACAGTCAAATATTAGAGCAACGATTCTCAAAACTGTGAATGCATACAGTTGTTAACGAGCATAAAATGCTAATCTATTGGCGCACTGAATACATCCTTTAGCGCACTTGGATACGATCTTTTGGCGCACTGAATACATCCTTTAGCGCACTTGGATACGATCTTTTGGCGCACTGAATACATCCTTTAGCGCACTTGGATACGATCTTTTGGCGCACTGAATACATCCTTTAGCGCACTTGGATACGATCTTTTGGCGCACTGAATACATCCTTTAGCGCACTTGGATACGATCTTTTGGCGCACTGAATAATCCTTTAGCGCACTTGGATACGATCTTTTGGCGCACTGAATACATCCTTTAGCGCACTTGGATACGATCTATTAGCGCACAAAAAATAACAACAACAAAGAAACAAACAAAAGCTAAAAACAACAATACATTAGCTCAATAAAACTGATCTATCGGACACTGCGATTGATCTCTAGTCGAATTAAAAGCTGATCTATTAGCGTACTATAAATAAATCTATTTGAACATAATGCTTGCATAGCTATAACAAGTGAATTTGATTCCAGACTTTATTGTGTTTGACCTCAGATTGATTTTAATGTGTCTGACAATCTATCTATCTATCTATCTATCTATCTATCTATCTATCTATCTATCTATCTATCTATCTATCTATCCATCTATCTATCTATCTATCTATCTATCTATCTATCTATCTATCTATCTCTTTCTCTCTCTCTCTCTCTCTCTCTCTCTCAATATATATATATATATATTTACTATCCGGTAGTGATATCCGACCGGAGCCGGATAGCACCGGATAGTAAAAAATGCCGGATATTCGCCAGAAGCCGGAGGGACTATCCGGTGCACCCCTAATATATATATATATATATAAACTTCGCCATAGGACGGTCCCAAGCCCGACTGAGAAAAGAGATGGGTTGGCCGTAGGGCTACCTACCCTACCCTGTAGAAAACCACTAGCTACAGAAACACCAAACAGCAAACAACAGAAGTCACGGATCTTGGAGATAATGGACCTCCAGCTGGAAGGTTTATGAAGCAACTCGGTGAAGGCCTAAGTCATCTGGAAGCTGACAAGCCGAAGACCATCATCTCTACCAGGACCACCACCACCATCGGTACATGGAACGTCCAGACCATGTATGAGACTGGGACGACAGCGTAAGTGGTAGCTGAGATGAAAAGGTACAACTTCACCAGCCTAGGAATCAGTGAGTCAAGAAGGACTGGTTACGGGCAGAAAAAATTGACTTCGGGTGAGCTACTTTTATACTCAGAAATATATGTATATACGAGGATTAGGTGTAATGATTATTTGTGGTCGATAACAGTACACTGTTGTTTTTTTAAATACGGTTCGAACGTTCGATGAGTCGATATAAAATGGCGGCTCATTGAGGTATTCATACTCTCATAGTGGTCAAGAAGTTAATAATAACAGTTTATTCAAGGAAATATCACTGTATGGCAGTGCGAGACATGACTAACTCCCTATGTAGACCTAGTTTCATAATATACATAGATTCTAGATGGGACAGAGTACGTAATAAAGAGTCTCTTATGGACCTTCTATAAATAGAGTTCCGCAAAGATTCAAGAGCCAGTTCTTACATCTCTGTATCGTCTGCTCGGGTGAAGTGGCTGGGAAAATGTTAGCCCAGGTCTTTAAAACAATGCCAGCTTTTATTCTTCCCTATCATCAACATCTATGCGTCTTTTTATAGCGGTGATGTCATTCACGGAAACATGATCTCTCACACAGCAACTTTTTAAAAACTTTGAAATTTTTGTTTTGTTTTTGTGTAATACATCTAGAGCAGTGTTGCCCAGCCTAAATCGAACAACGGGCCATTTAAATTTCCGACATTCATGTCGTGGGCCCCATGACCGAAAATGTACAAGAACGAAATGAGATGGACCTGAAACAATGTGGATCTTATTTTCTTATCTTATATAATACAGACGTTACTTCAAAAAAGATGATTACGTCTTACGCGTCATGCATTTAGTCATGCATACTAACCAATGGGTTCAATTCTGCCAAGTCACTGGTTTTCCTGGCTAGCTCAGGCAACCCATTCCATGCTCTAATAGCACTAGGGAAGAAGGAGTATTTGTACACATTTGTCCTAGCATATGGGACGAGGAATGTGCCTTTATCTTTGTGTCTTTCAGAGTATTTTATTAAATTTTGTTTTTGTATTTGAAGATTATGGTACTTACAATCGGATTTTGGTGGTTCATCTTGTTTTTACGAATCGGAAACTGGCTCAATTTCTCTTTTATATTGTGAGCAGCATTGTAGCTAGTTTTAGCCAACGACTCATTTTCTTGTCTCTTTAATGGTAACTATCGATCCTCCAATCTCTAGGCGGAGTGTAACAATACTTATCATGTTCCACAAAAAAGTAAAGACCTGCCATCTCATAAACCTACACATTTTGAATGGCATGGTACCAATAAACCAGAGAATCAGAGAAAAAGTCAGGGCCCTAACGTAGGTAAAGATACGTTTTTCAAACGGGGGTTGGGGTAGGGAAGGGGGATTTCTACACTTTGTTCCGACATTTCGGCCGGCGGATAGAACACGTCGCGGGCCGAATATGGCCCGCGGGCCGTATTTTGGGTACCAATGATCTAGACCTAAAGTAAGGGGTCAAATTTCACGCACACGTTTTACGGGCCTATTCGATTTAGTTTCTTTTTAAAGGAGACAAATAGCATTTATTCCCGCGGGTTGTATTTTGAGCATCACTGATACAGAGTTAAAGACAAAGGCATAGCCTTTCGACACTAAAATCTGACTGATGCGCAAGGGCTGGCCTAAGATTATTTTAGATCCTAGGCGATGTGTAAAGGATGAACCCAAATGAAATGCTAAAAAAAAAAAATTAGAGGAACACAGAGACAGCGATTGGATATGACGGGCCAGTCATTTAAGGAGATTCTATCTAAATCTAAATCTAAAGACAGAGGAATGGAGAAAGACGGTCGACAGATCATGTGTTGTGTCCCAACGGTTCATCAGGCTCAGGTAAGGCCTATACGAAATTACGAAGGGGAGAGAATTACGAACTCATTGGGAATTCAAGCGAAGATGACCAAAAGGTTTTTTTCGTCTCCAGAATAAAAAAAAAAGGGGGTGGGGAAGGAAGGAATCAGAGCTTAGGTTTTAGTCCACGAGGATGTCACGTGGCCAATACAACATTCAATCACTATTTACATTTCTTTCTTGTCAGGTACTAACCTATGGAGAAGGGGCTGAATAGGAGGCAATACCAATAACCTGACCTGCCAATTGCATGTTATCTGTTGGGCAACAGTTCAAACGTTTTCTCGTTATTCGTTTTGGCTGTGACCCAACCAGCCCCCTGGGTGCCTGCCCACCGGGCATTATTATTATCATTATATTGACCAAGTCTTGATCCCGCGTACTTGTTTAGGTTGTTCAAAAGTTTGCAACTTTACAAAAATGGAAGTACATAAATTTTTGCAAAGCTGATATCAACACACTCCTTCTGTCTGGTCAAAACTGGGCACAAGCTATTTCTCCCACTTCCCATTATCGGACCAAGTTGTCCCTAACAAAACATGAATGGACCCAAAAATTAATTAATTGAACAGTGGAAATTATTTTTTAATGGAAAGGGAAATAAATCGTATAGTACTGAGATATTTGGCTGTAAATGTACAGTTCTACCCTTAAAAAAAACTGTTTATAAACAGTATCTAAAGTATTTTATTCCATTATTTCATTTATCTCTGCGGGTCATTCTCTCTGTGTGTCTGTATTGAACAGCTCATCACAAAATCTTTTAAAGTTTCCCAATAGCAATTTTGGCATTAAAACACAATATTACATCTTTATAGCACGTTGTTGTTGTTTTTTCTTTTGGGTATAGACATATACCAGTTTTTTTCTAGTGTGTGATTGTAAATGTTTACAATGAGAATCATTCCACTCTTGAGCTACAGAAATCCTGCTGCCAGGCTGTGTAATGATCAAGCAACTCAACGACCTTGCGATTATTTCACGTGAACTCTTCATTCCCATGCGGCTGCAGGCGGCGAAACAAAAATCAAAATAAAATTCCAAGGACGAGTTAGATTCGCTAGAAAGGCGGAAATTTTATGAGATGTCGTGTCACGATTTGGCGGGGCTTTGACGTCTGCGGTAGTTACCGTGTCTTCAACACTGCAATGCGGCCTTGTACATTTTGTTTGGTGTCTTCAGACGACAGTTGTACGTTCTTGCTTGTACTGCGTTCTGTTGGGGGGGGGGGGGAGGGGGGGTTCAAGGTTACCGGTGTCTACACATTTATGGTTTAAATGCTTACAAATAAAAACTATCGAAAAAATCGATATATCTAATCTAGGAACATACGTTATTAACTTATTATTTTTAGAGAAAAAAACAACAACAACATTGTTTAATTATGTGAAGTGGATTGTATATGAGTCAACCTCTGCGGTGCCGAATAGGAGACACCGCCATAGGCGGCACGCCAACGGTTGCCAGCAACATGTCACCATTAGCAAATCACACAAATATGCGAGGACTCTGCCACCCATTCTAATATACCCAACCAATGTCATATAGCCTGAACTACATCGTGGTGCATAGTCACAGCTATAACTAGAACAGGAGGTTTTATTACTTAATACTATTGAAGCCTTTCCTGCATCTATACCAATCACTACGAAAGGGCTTACTAACTCTCACGATGGTATTTTAGGATAGTGTTGACTCTTTCTCTCCGTTATTATTTGTCCACGTTTCGAAGGACTTCTTCATTTTGCTCATTACTTTTTCACTACGCTGTTATAATTAAGCTTCATTAGCTTTGTTGTTTGTTATCAGAAACTGTTGTATTTGGTATAGAATTAAAGGAAAATGCATTATCCTTTTATATCATACAAAGTCAAGATTATAAAATTAAACATTAATTTAATCTAATGAGGTCAAATCAACGATGGTATCGTCGATTAGGAGAGAAAGAGTTAAGTTTAGGCCCAGGGCCTCGCGTTCTGTTGATGCCGCTTCTGCAAGCATGTTTTTAAGTGACTGGTCTTAGCAGGGAAACAGTCATGTAATTGGACATGTTCGTGCATGCTGGGGGAAAAAAAAAACTATAAAGAACACACTTTCTGGTGTATCCGGTGTACAAATAAAGGAAGTCCTAATAAGCTAGGTGTTTTTTTTAAAAGGTAGCACTGTCGAATAAAATTTTCTAAGCTCTCCATTTTCTAGCACAAACTTCAGTGTGGATGAACTGTGGCTACATATCACACTATGACTCGACACTTATTTCAAGACCAATGGTCCTCTAACTAGCGGTAATGAAGAGGATTTGATACAAGGCTCAAGTGCCAGGCATTGAAATAGTGTCAAAATTAAATCTCAATTCTTTTTTGTTTGTTTAGTTGGCAACAGTCTTTCTGTTGCTGAGCCCTTGACGAGGAGTTTTTAGGAATTATAACAGAGGGAGATATGTTTTACACAAGAGTTACGTCACGCTATTTCTGGGGCGCATAAACAGCTCATACGTTTGAAATTATAAATAGAATAATTGTCGTGGAGACCTGTGTGGAAGATTTTGGTGTGCGGAGTTGCAAGGTACACACAAAGAAAAACAATTCTAATTTTTTTATATCTAATTTTGGAACAGCTGACAAGAGTATAACAAATATCTAAGGACTTTGCACGGCGCTAAGTGTACAGCAAGAAGAGAAGATACGTTGACACGAGCAAAAGTTACGAGATTAAATAAAACGGATTTCCCATCATTTTATTGTGTTTTTTTTTCTAGTGCTTTAAGAAGAAAGCCATTCTAATGATTAAGATTAAATGCCTAATTGACTCGCTTTTTTTTGTGTGTGTAAAGGGTCTCGATTCATATATCCCTGTTGGCGGGAGACGCTAATTCCCAGACGTCTTGTCTTCAACCCCCGCCTCAATCAGGTTGCCTGCTTGTGTGGTTTGCGCTTCGGACTGTCCTGTCGATTGATTCCAATTTCTCTCCCCCGGCACCCCGACGTTTTGATGGAGGTTTGGGCTAGGATGTAATAGTCTTCAATTCCGAAAAAAAAAAAAAACACTTCAGAAACATGTAAAACGAACAAAAACAACCCGGCGTTGACACATTTGCTTTTTGCAAAGGTATAAGCATTGCATGAGTTGTTTCTGAGTAATAATATAAAAAATGACGTCATCCATTCCTCAGCTGATGTCAGTCACGTGGTAGAATAATCTAAATCTCTCTTCATCCCCCCCCCCTCCAGCTTTTTAGCATGTAGCTTTTTGGTTAAGACTAATGCGTTCTAATTTCTGAAAACATTTGTTTAGGTATTTGTCATTGTGAATATTGTTTACTTTTCTTTGTCTTTTTAGGAAGGTAAATGATTAAATGATGATAAAATTTGCTCTGTCTTGGAACTTTTATTATAACTTTTATGAAGTTTCCCTCAATTTAGGAACTCGAAAAAACATTTTTTTTGGTTGTTTTTTCAACGTTTCAATGACTTGGAATGTGCTGATGGGCTTGAAGCCCAGAATAAGCCTCCTCGCTTCTTGTGGAAAAACAACAACAATTGAAGCCCAGAATAAGCCTCCTCGCTTCTTGTGGAAAAAACAACAACAATTGAAGCCCAGAATAAGCCTCCTCGCTTCTTGTGGAAAAACAACAACAATTGAAGCCCAGAATAAGCCTCCTCGCTTCTTGTGGAAAAACAACAACAATTGAAGCCCAAAATAAGCCTCCTCGCTTCTTGTGGAAAAACAACAACAATTGAAGCCCAGAATAAGCCTCCTCGCTTCTTGTGGAAAAAAAAAACAATTGAAGCCCAGAATAAGCCTCCTCGCTTCTTGTGGAAAAAAAACAATTGAAGCCCAGAATAAGCCTCTTCGCTTCTTGTGGAAAAAAAAACAATTGAAGCCCAGAATAAGCCTCTTCGCTTCTTGTGGAAAAAAAAACAATTGAAGCCCAGAATAAGCCTCTTCGCTTCTTGTGGAAAAAAAAAACAATTGAAGCCCAGAATAAGCCTCCTCGCTTCTTGTGGAAAAAAACAACAACAACATAATGTAGAGAGAGAGAGTCAATTAAAGTTCCCCTTTCAGATCTTGCGCTCAAGAAGGCAGATGATGTCAAGGTCATCTGTTACTTTGGCTAACGGTCAACGAGCAGGGCGTCACGTGACCTGAACAACAACCAACCGCCTTTACTTTCCCCCAACTTAAGTCAGGTACCCATTAGAGTTGGGCGAACTTAGGGTTCCCCGAAAATCCCGAAATTCAAAATCCCAGTCTTCGCCGAGATTCGAACCCAGGACACCAGTTTTGAAAGCCAAGTGTTTAACCACTCAGCCACCACTTTTCAATCCCTTTTTTTTTTCTGAATAGACGCGCCTGCTTTTATCAAACTCACAATGCATCGATTGTGTGGAAAAAGAGATGCGTACTCAATGTTATGTATATCTCTTTGAGTCTCGGAACATTGAAAACATTGAAGATCTAGATTTGAAGCGAACGGATGAATGAAGCGAAACCAACACAACAATAACCACAACGCATTGGTCTAATTCAAAGTATATTCCGATTATAACAATTAGCTGCATTTTAGCATTAATAACGTATTCACATTGCTGGCTGATCGAGTCAGTTAATAACATAGGAGAACAGAGGCAGGCCAGCCTGAGGCGATTGTTTCAAATGTCAAGACTTCGGAAAACAGAATGCGGAAGTTGTTTACAGTTTTGCTTTCCAACAAAGCGCACGATAGCTCGACATGTATTTATAACAGAAACTTTAAAGAGACACAAGAAAAACATTTCAAAAGGTATATTTTAAAAAAAAAGACAATACCTCCACATTTAGGCTTCAAATATAAGAAAAAAATAAACTGTTAAACTTCTAGGAAAATCGTTCGAGCCGTTTTTAAGATCAGTTTCTCGCCTACCCACCCATCCTCCAGATTTCTCCATGAATGAGTGACATGAATAGAAGTATTGTGAAAAAAAAATGTGGTTATTGGATGGATAAAGTAAGGCAATGGTTTCCCTTTTAGACTCTGGGGCAGATGATGTTAAGCTTACCTGTTTCTATTGCCGACGGTTAACGGGGTGTCATGTGGCCAGCACAACGACCAACCCCTTTTACTTAAGTTGGTTGAACTCAGGGGCGTCTTTAAAATCCCGAAGATGGAAATCTCAGTTTTCACCGGGATTCGAACTTAGGACCATGCAGGCTCAGAAGCCAAGTGTTCTACCAATCAGCCACCACGCCCCTCAACTTCATTGAGCTCTTAGAAATGTCAAAGGTCAGCTCTCTAACTAGACTAGTACAGTTCGAAACTAACTACCAGGAAGCTAATGCTAACAGTATCAATACTAAACGACGCTGCATACAAGAAGGCGTCAAACGTCATTGGCATACAAAGTCATGCGCAGTCTGCAATATCCTTGGGTACGTACTTCAATTGAATGCATAATGAAACCCCCCCAAAAAAGTACGAAACCACTCCGCCATAACATTCCCTGAGGCAACATGCGTTTGGGGGTGAGCAATTATCAAGCCGCACAAAAATGTAGGCCTAGATGATATGACATTATATTAATCGCAGTCAGAAACATTTCAGTGAAAAAAAAAAGGGTTATTAAAACTGACACACATATAAGGCAACATCATAGGGACACGGCTGTCAGCAGCTGTTACAAATTACTTACTACTTAACTTCAATGACTCTCCGGTTAGAGCATGTACGTGATAACGTCCTTGGCTGTAATGTTGGGTCAATAGGGTAGACATTTTGAAATTGGACCTATGTAATCAATTTTGGACTAAAGAATGACATCGGTGTTTATCATGACCGTAAACTAAACCTCTTTAATATATATATATATATATATATATATATATATATAATTACTATAGCCCTGTTTCAAACCTAACCTATAATAATAATATTTTGAATAAACAAAAGAAATTACAAAGGAAGTTTGTGTTCAACACAAACACAAACTCGTAGGCAGCCCTAATGGGCCAAATGCACTATAACATTAAATTATATGCTAATAAGTAGCCACAAAACACCGTTCCCATACGCTTTTAAAAATTTCTCCATCTCCACACACACCATTACAACACAGGTCTCTGTCACTGCCTCAGTAGTGATACTCACTCCTAAGTTGAAGGTCGTACCCTGATTCGAGCTTGTCTCCAGTGTACACATATCTCTTCGTCCCATTTATTGTGTTCGCGTTTTAGTCTCGTCATTTTTTGGTCGATGTAGGTCACTTAAGAGCACTTCCTTCCTCTGTAATCTACAGCAGTGTGTTTCTAGCTTATTAAGTACAAATTAATCGAATGACTAACCAGACAGTTGATCTGATTACAGCATAATTAACATACTTTTTTTTTTAAGGTACATCTCGAAACTTTTTTTTTTATCTTGCAAACTGTTAATTTAACCGAGGATTCTCAGTCCTTTTTTTTTTTGCATTGGGGGTCTTCTTATAAACTACACACGTGACTTCTTAACAGAGGATGCTGACGTCTTACGTATATGCATGCGTCAATCTAGCCGTGCATGTCATTTAGAGACTGGTTCAGGCAACTTACCTACACAAAAATAAATTAGGAAGAATTTGACAATTCGAATTGTATTTGTACAACTTAAGATTAGAATTAACCAGAGGCATAGTCTGTTTGGGGGGTGGGAGATTTTGAGACCCCCCCCCCTAGGGCCCCCAAATGAGTGTTCAAAATTGTTTTTTACATTAAATATTAAATATTACGCATAATGATGGGGCCCCTCAAAGAGGTCAAGCCCCCACCCCCCGGCTCTCAAATGATGGCAAATTCCTAGCTACGCCATTGTAATTAACTCTAGGACTGATGAGTCTTTAAACGTTCTCTGAATGCGCTTAAGGAATAAATAGAATACAGTTTTAGAATCTCTGGTCACCCGAGTAAAAGTTTCAAACTATGTCTACATCAAGGAGACCCTAATGTAGGGAGAAACTCAATACTGACCTTGTTGGTCAGTACATTCATATGGAGCTCATATTTCAACTGAACTCATGGAGTCAGTGCAAATTGTTTAGAGTCCAATTAAGAGTTAGGCTCTACGTAAGTAGTTTGGTAAGGATTTATTTTTATTTTTTTTTGTACTAGCTGAAGTGGGTATTTTAGAAGACATGGATGTAGCGTGAAGATTAAATCTGTAGTGGCTACAGATGCTGATGTTGATAGATGTTAAGGTTAGTGTTAGGGTTAGTGTTAGGGTTAGTGTTAAGGTTAGTGTTAGGGTTAGTGTTAGGGTTAGTGTTAGGGTTAGTGTTAGGGTTAGGGTTAGTGTTAGGGTTAGTACATGTACAAGTTGATGTAGATGCTGACCTCACTAGCTTAACCTTTTTTTTTTTGTAAATCGCGTTATTTGCCAGACAGTCAACAGAGATAGAACATGGTTGTCATGGTTCTCGTGGTTGTTGTGGTTGATATACTCGTTATGGTTGACATGGATGACATGGCTGTTATTATTGAATGGCATGATGTTTTAGGTTTTAGCGCGGCTCTATTTTTTTTCTTGATATTTTAAAGAAGAACTTCTATTTTTAAAATTGAATATATATATATATATATATATATATATATATATATATAGATATAGATATAGATATATATATATATATATATATAGATATAGATATAGATAGATATAGATATAGATATATATAGATATATATATCTATATATATAGAGAGATATATAGATATATATAGAGAGAGATATATAGATAGATAGATAGATATATTGCGGGAAAAAATAATATTTCATATTCCTAAGCGTATTTATTATTGTTTTAAACACTCAAGTTGTATCCACTGATTACATTATCTCAAGTCTTCACCATAGCATCAGATCAAACATAACACTGCAGATACTCCAAGTCCGTGTCTGATTAATGCAACTTCAACCTGATCAAGGAGCTCTATATAAAAAAAAAAGTAAGTTCCCCTTTCAGAGTTTGCGATCCATGGGGCAGATGAGTTAAAGGTCATCGGTTTCTGTGGCCTATGGTTAACAAAGGTGTCATGTGACCAGCACAACGACCAACCGCCTTTACTTTTACCCAACTAATGTCAGGTACCCATTAGAGCTGGGTGGACTCAGAGGCGCCCAAACATCCCGAAATTAAAAATCCCAGTCTTCGCCATGATTCGAACCTGGGACCTCGCTTTGGAAACCAAGCGCTTTACCGCTCAGCCACAGCGCTCAAAGAGCTCTATATACTGTATTTATTATTAAAAAAAATAACCCACACATTAAACACTAATAAGTCCAATCTTTAATAGACATTAGTCGTTGAACGATGAAACGCCTCAAAAGGACCAATTTCATACAGGAATCTCAAAACCTAAAAAGAAACACCAGCTTGAAAAAATTACCCTGCAATCCTCGATACACTATAATGAATCTCCACCCTGGGACGAAAGCCCTCTTCCTACTATAAGGGACCATATTGAAAGCATTAAAAGAAAATATGATTACAGACCAACAGAGCTTAAGAAAATAGTGAACTGTTTTCTACATACCAATTATCCTACCAATCAGTGGATCAGAGTTTACACAGATGGCTCAACCCATAAAGCCGCCACAAATGGAGGAGCTGGAATACTTATCGAATGGCCAGATGGAGGAAAACTAGAAAAATCTATTGCAACTGGAGAGCTCTCTGACAGTCACAGAGCAGAAAGGGAAGCACTAGCACTAGCTGCTACCATCCTAGCAAATCATCCAAATTCCCCACACAGTCAGATTGTCTTACTAACCGATGCAAAAACAACCCTCCAAAGCCTGCAAAACTCTGATTTCCTCATATATTAATAATCTCAAAACAGCACTTACAAAGCTCAACAACAACAGCAAAAAAACTGTAATTCAATGGATCCCAGCTCATATAGAACTAGAAGGAAATGAGAAGGCTGACACACTCGCCAAGAGTGGGAGAACTAACACACTAATAAACTCTGCACTCTATCCAGAAGAATTGAAGAAATTAATAGTAAATAAAATAAATGAGAAATGGACGAGCTCTCATCCAAATCACAAGAAAGATGACGCTTACTATAAGCTATCCCGACAAGACCAACGTCTAATCTTTCGACTCAGGACCGGACACAACAGATTGCGACAACACATGTACCGGAAGCTCAAAATTAGAACCAGTGAAATCTGCCCATGTGGAGAATCACCAGAGAATGCAGACCACGTCCTCCAAAACTGCTCTCTATACCAAGAGGCCCGTATAGGACATTGGCCCCAAATCACCCCACTAGAATGGAAACTATATGGAGAGCTCCCTAACTTGGAAACCACTGCGCATTTCATCTCATGTATTGGTCTACTCATCTGAACACTCCAACATAACAATGAGAACGAAGAAGAAGAAGAAGTTGAACAATTTCCCTCCATTCCTCATTCTATTCACCCCCCCACTCCAATTTTAATTGCGTGTGTGTGTGAAACTCTTAGACTGCGTTATGGTGTAGGTGTTTTTCTTTTGACTGATGCAATGCATGCAGTATGACTAAGATGCTATTTTTAGAAATGTGGATTGCATATTCTTGTATTGAAGAGGGGGAGGTGACGACTAATGAAACAGCAGACATGTTGAAATACCGAATAACAATTATCGAGTAGATTTGAAGAAGATTAAGAGATAATTGACCATCCTTGAACCACTTAGAATCTGATTTGTGTTTAGCAGCTTCGCTTCATTGAGATGAATACAAAATTTGAGATTCGTTTTATAAATCATCGAACAGTTGAAGCTTTCATTCAAATTGTGCATTCAGTTAATGCATGCAAAAGTAACGTAAAGTTACCCTTTCAGACCTTGCGATCTGTAGGGTAGATGATGTTAATGTCATTTGCTTCTTTGGCCAACGCGCAGGGTGTTATGTGTCCAGCACAAAGACCATCCACCTTCACTTTCACCAACTAAAGGCATTTACCCATTAGAGCTGGCTGGACTCAGAGGCGCCCTAAAATATCGAAATTCAAAATCCCAGTCTTCACCGAGATTCGAACCCAGGAGCCCAGGCTAGGAAGCCAACGCTTAGTCACCCAGCGTAGTAAATGCATGAAACAACAAGATTTGGTTGGATTGAACTCTCAACAAAACACTCTGATGGTATCATTTGAGAACCACTTTTCTCGATTAAAAAAAAATACTTTCTACCTCTTCTATTGTACGTATAAATATTTGAGCAAAGTCCATTAGGACTAATGGAAGATATTGTCCTGATACATTTTTCATTTGTATCGCTACTCCACTTTGTGATTTAATTGGTACGCTTGAGTAGTCGTGTTAAATGCGGGCACTTGGGTTGGACCGAGAATAAGGACGCCATCCAACAGACCTGGCGGTACCAATTATTGGTGACATGAGGGTATCTACCTCTTCGTGTGACATACAGTGGCGTTCATGTGGGCGCTCATCCGAGTCCAATGTTCGAGCGACTCAAGAAACCCTTACTAAGATTGTGTGTGTGTGTGTGTTTACGTTTGTTCTTTGTGCATGCGTTTATATTGTGAATATTGTGTGTGTAGATGTATGTGCAAGTGTTGCACAAAAGGACACGACAGCCACCGTTAGTCATATTCAAGTAGTTCCGATCCACTAATTTACCATTGATATTTCTAAGAATTGGCATAATATATATTTTGAAACCTCCTCAGACATTTTTTCAGCTCACTGTATGTCTGTTTATCTGTCTGTCTGATACACATTTTTGTATACGTTATTTTTCCCCAATTCCCATTATTTGCAAAATTATCATTGTTCGTAACAAAACTTGAATCAATAAAAAAAAATAATTAACCAATGAATTTATTAATTAGTGGTTATTATTTAATTTTGATATGGAAAATGGGAAATAAATATTACAGTATTGAGATACATAGGTGTAAATGTGCATTTCTTTTCCTTATATAAGCTTTGTTTAAAACTATTTTTTTTTTTTACATTTTAATTGCTTTTTAAGTTTTCTTTCCCCACCATTGTCGTTACGTTAATTTCCATCAGCATTAGTCTCTGGACTTTTGTTTGGGAAATAAAAAACAGAGACATCGATAGACGTAATATACAAGTTAAAAGTATAAAAACGAAATCTTAATTGGAATAAAGTAATTAGTGTATGCCGTAGGAGAGGCATATAGTCTTTAACAGGCCACGCAATGGTGGGTGGGTGTCTTAATTTGACCAGAGGTCTTGCGGTCTGTTAACTCTGTCCTCCCGCGTATACCAAAAAAAAACACGTTATCACGACATATATACATATGTTAGTTGCTATGTCCAGTAGCCAATGGGTTAAAGTAAATAGTCACATGCTGGAGGTGTAGAGCGTATGGAAATCGCTGCTACGTCCTTCTCTGTCACGTGATGACGTCATGTCAGGGCACTTCCTGCCCAAGGCCTACATTATGGTTTCTACAGCGCTTAATAAATGAACAGTGTCCACATTGTTTGGCCGATTTACGAACTAGCGAGGACTGAGCATTTGAAGATTTTGTTAAGGCAGCATCCCCGTGTGACGACCTGAAAAATATTAGTTCAAAAAAAAAAAAAAAAAAAAGGTCATAGTGTAAAAATTGTGCAGTGAGGTAGGGCTTTTTCTTTAGATTTAAACTAGAACCTTTGCGTCTCGTGCGTTGTGTGATATTTTTTTTAAAAAGTCCACACTTATATCTGGACATCATAAGAGGATGCCCCTTTAGTAAGCTCATAATTTGTGTACATCCTGAAGGCTATTAAGTGCAACAAGGCGTCTTGACTACTTCAAAAAAATTAGCTGAATTTGTTTTAAAGTTTAGAGGCGTGGAGAAAGCGAGGTCAGTCATCATTATCATCAAAATCCATTTGAGTGAGGGCTTGAGAGGTTCAAATCCTCTTTTGTAAAAGCCCTGGACGGAAACCCTGCTGTTTTCCGTAGTGCATGTATGTCACCATACAGGTCGATAATTTGTGGCTAGCAGAGTTCCAAAAGTTTACTTTGGCTTAATTGCGAATTCTCTTGTTAAGATATAAAATAAAATAAATAGTACTTTGTAAAAACAAAGCGTGTATTAGGGAACTAGCCTCACAACTACAACAATATTTCTTAATACTGCAAGATGTATATCCTATATATATATATATATATATATATATATATATATATATATATATATATATATATATAAACTTTTTAATTAAACCTATTAATTACCACTTTTAATCAATTAATTGATTAATTTTTCGACCGATTCATAGGTTGTCATCGACAGTGAATAACTGTTCGGAGTTTCAACATTATCCGAAAAATGGGAAGTGTGAGAAATTACGTGTACAAGATGTGTACCAGACAGACTGAGTGAGCTGATTTAAGCATAGTACCAGACAGACAGAGTGAGCTGCTTTAAGCTTAGTAATAATAATTTAAAAAGTTCACCTCTGGATAGAATAGAGACTAGTTTAGAAAAAACCAATTGTTGAAATATTAGTCTTCTGCCTTTACTCTCTCTCTCTTTCTCTCTCTCTCTTCTTTCTCTCTCTGTCTCTCGCTTTCTCTCTCTGTCTCTCGCTTTCTCTCTCTGTCTCTCGCTTTCTCTATCTGTCTCTCGCTTTCTCTCTGTCTATTTCTCTTTGTCTCTCTGTCTCTCGCTTTCTCTCTGTCTATTTCTCTTTCTCTCTCTGTCTCTCGCTTTCTCTCTGTCTATTTCTCTTTCTCTCTCCGTCTCTCGCTTTCTCTCTGTCTATTTCTCTTTCTCTCTCTGTCTCTCGCTTTTTCTCTGTCTATTTCTCTCTCTGTCTCTCGCTTTCTCTCTGTCTATTTCTCTTTCTCTCTCTGTCTCTCGCTTTCTCTCTGTCTATTTCTCTTTCTCGCTCTGTTTCTCGCTTTCTCTCTGTCTATTTCTCTTCCTCTCTGTCTCTCGCTTTCTCTCTGTCTATTTCTCTTTCTCTCTCTGTCTCTCGCTTTCTCTCTGTCTATTTCTCTTTCTCTCTCTGTTTCTCGCTTTCTCTCTGTCTATTTCTCTTTCTCTCTCTGTCTCTCGCTTTCTCTCTGTCTATTTATCTTTCTCGCTCTGTCTCTCGCTTTCTCTCTGTCTATTTCTCTTTCTCCCTCTGTCTCTCGCTTTCTCTCTGTCTATTTCTCTTTCTCTCTCTGTTTCTCGCTTTCTCTCTGTCTATTTCTCTTTCTCTCTCTGTCTCTCACTTTCTCTCTGTCTATTTCTCTTTCTCTCTCTGTCTCTCGCTTTCTCTCTGTCTATTTCTCTTTCTCTCTCTGTCTCTCGCTTTCTCTCTGTCTATTTCTCTTTCTCTCTTTCTCGCACATTTTTTCTTTTTTTCTTTCTCTTTTTCTCTTTCCCTCCTCTCCTTCTTTCTTTCTCTTTCCTCTTTCTCCCTCTCTTGTTATAGTGTCCAATCAAACTCTCTATGACAAAGAATTCACACGGACTTAGACTAGACTGTAGACATTACAATTTTGTGAACATATTTGTTTTTAAAATAAAACGTATCTAAGGAGAAGAGTTGTGTATTTATAGCCACTTTTATCATTACTGTAGGATTATATTCCTTAATCAATATCGAACAAAATTAATTAATTAACACAAATTGATTAATTAATTGGTCAACTTTTTTTTATTGATTCATATATTGTCAGGAACAATAACTAATTGTGCAAAGTGTCAACTCGATCCGAGAATGGGAGGTGGGAGAAATAACGTGTACACAATTTGTACCAGACAAAAAAAAAAACAGTTAGTGGATATAAGATTTGTACAATTATGGCCAAGACAGAGATGTTTCAATGACTATCTCAAGAGACATGACCTGCAGTTTGTATGTCAGCACTTTCTCAAAGGACTTCTGTGTCTTTCATTTTCCCGCCTTCGGAAAACAGAAACATGAAGAGGTGATGACCCCCCCCCCTCCCCTCGGATGCAATGTCGTATAGCCATTGACGCGAAACTGTTCATGCTCCACTGAGACGGCGATCATATTGAAATAGATTTATTGTTCCTATCTAATGTACCATTTCTTAAGTTTCTTGTATAACAAAATATGCAAATGAAGCCTACCAGAAAAAATACTCTTTTTTATGACTAAAAAAGAGCAAGTGGCCGCCATGCATACAGATTGCATCGCTAGCCCTAGAAATTCATTATTGTTTTTATCAATTAACAAATGTGCTAGAGTCATATTTTTGATGTTTCGTTTATTCCAGTAGTTGCCTGGCAGAGGAAATAATCCAACGACTTCCTCTATTTAAATAGACAAATTATCATTTGGTTATTTCCATTAAATACCTTTGTATATAGATAGAGGGCAGCATTGCAAGCTTATAAGTTTTTGAAACGATTTCCTGCAGTGTGGGCTGAAGACTTGAAGACCGGATCACCACATCACAGGCCGAATATGACTCACGGGTCGTAGGCTGGGCATCACTTATTGATGAACAATTAAAAAAAAAGACCTAACTGTTTTTGTTTTATAAGCTTATAACGTTGTATAAGAAATGAAGAGGCTCGGTGGCTGAGTGGTAAAGTGCTTTGCTTCCGAACCGGAGTCCCTGGTTCGAATCGTGAAGACTTGGATTTCTAATTTCGGTATCCCTGGGTGCCACTGAGTCCACCCATCCCTATTGAGTACCTGAAATTAGTCGGGGAAAAGTAAAGGCGGTTGGTCGTTATGCTGGCCACATGACACCCTCGTTAACCGTGGGCCACAGAAACAGATGACTGAGGAACTTTACTTACTTCAGAAATGAAGAGTATAGCGTCATAGACCTACTCCAAACACCCTGAAGGACGCCGGGGGCTTAAACAAACCCCCACAACCAGTGAGCCATCTGGTTATGGAATTGTTCACTCATTAGTTGAAAGACTAATAATAAGGTATGTCAGCGAGTCCAGCGATTAATGGGGACTGGGGAGTGTGGTATTTCACGTGATGGAAACATCAGAAAATACATAAATAATAAGCTTTGCTTCTCGGCAATTACAGAACATAAACTTAGCATGGTCTAGCTCTCACACTTTTATTTCTCAGTAGAGATACAGATCTATGTAAACAGACTAGCCTTTGCGAAGAAACAGTAGCACTAACACAGAAATCTCTACGGAATACAACTGAAACGAAATCCCAGCAAAGCTTCATTCTTCGAAACAATAAAAATTAAAGTGTCGGACGAAATCAAGTGGAAGTGGGCCAAGGTCACATTTTTCTTGTTATTGATTAGTTTGGCCTTGATCAGAGCTGGCACACAGAGCAATTCACCAGGGGGCATTCGTCCAGCGGCGGGTAGAGAGTAGTGTAAACAATGACACAGGAAGTAGAAATTAGTGTACGCTGTAAACCCGCAGTGGAAAACGAGGCTATCATCAAGAGTCTTCCACAAGTAGATTCTATGAGTTTGTAGCGGCGATTTTTCGGTTTAGTTGAGGACTGTTGAAGAAAGCCGATAAGGATTCTTCTAGGCGTCATGACCAATAGGTTGAACGCTATATTACCGATAGGATCTTGGTAAAGAGGAGTCAAAAGATGTTTTGTTTTTGCTTACTGCCTAACAGTACTAACATTCATCTATTGACCAAAGGCCGACTTCAATAAGGTCACGACTGACCAGACGATGACCTGTTCCAGGTGTCTTTAGTAGTAGAACTAATTCTCTCAGAAATAAAGATTATTACGTCATAGTCCAACGCTCCAGCTGAGTGTGGAAGCGGCCAGGGTTCGTACTCGGGTCTATCATCACGACAGTTCTGTATGCATACCGAAAAACCAAGCTGCCATTGTCTGTTGAAATGTCTGTATTTCAACTTGTCACCTAAGTACCTTCTTATTCATTTAAAAAGAAAAATGTCGAGGTATCGGTCGGTATGTTATTTATAGAAATAAGCACCGTTAAACAAATCTGATAAAACTTGGCATGAAAATATTCATTAGGCGTTAAGATAATCGAAATCTCCGCCACCATCACTCAGGTGGGGGAACCTTAAAAAAAAAAAAAAGCAGTTCAGTTTTACTGGCTACATTTTTTAATAAAAATAAATAAACCTGTGCAACTCCCGGGCATTTCTGCTAGTATATATATATATATTTTTTTTCCTTTCATTCAGATGAATTCATTAGAAGGTAAGAACTCTAGAACAGCCAAAAATAAATATATACAGCAATATGGGAATTCACAGAAATAAAAAATAAATTTCTGTGTTTTAAATACATTGTATGTGTGTGTGTGTGTTTACACGAGATAGCGTGTGTTTACATTAGAAGGGGAGAAAAATCTTTTTTTTTTTTTTTTCCATCAAAGGGAAATGAGACAGAAATATCGCACCGGAAGTGGAGCCTCCTGGGCTGGTTGAAAATACGTTAATTTTCGTGACACAGGCAGACGCGGGTAATTAAGTTGGAGAAGAGATTAAGTCATGCTCGGCCTGCAGACGATATCTCAAAACGAGGCGCTTCCAGAGATTTCCACAAGGAGGGAAAAGAAGCAAATCTCCGAGTATGACGCACGGCTATTGTTCGCGGCCATTGTTCCGACTTCGCTGACCAAGTCCGCATAATGGCGCCGGCACAGATCAAACACTTCTGCGACGTCAGGGGCGGAGACAAAAGAGTTTTCACCTTTAGGCGGCGCTCACGTTTGCCTCGTGCGTCAATGGAAGAGTTGAGTGTGGAGGGGAAGAGGGGGGGGGGAGGGAGAGAAGAGCAACAAGAGCCCGTCACGTGACTAGGTTCACTGCGCACAAGTCAACGAACCTCTCTCCCGGTTCCTCATTCTCCTCATTTGTGTCCTTTCTTTACAAATCTTCCGAGCGCGCCCGCGGGACAAGCAGACGACAAAACAGTTGCTATTACAAAGCATCGGAAGAAAACCAAAAAAAAAAATGTTTTTTTTTTCCAGTAAGACTCTCTAATGAAAGCCTTTGAAAATATTTTTAACTAGGAAATAAATTAATGAAAAAATAATAATTACAAAACAGTAGGAACACTTTGATGTTAGAAATTAATGGCGGCATCGTCTGCTCGATAACAAGCAATCACGCGGTGTAGACATTTAGCGCGGGAAATTAGGTCATAAACAACAACTTCATCTCAGCCAGTCGTTTGGTTAGATATAGGCTTACAACATACTTTCTCTCTGCACCGGAAGCCCTCCATCTCTGCGGTCATACAACGTTGGACCCCCCCCCCCCCACTCCCCCTTTCCCCCCCCCCCCCCCCCCAGTGCACTATACCGCCACAGTTGATCTTGATAAATGAAATCCGCAGTTAAGACATTTCGTTGTGCCATGTACTGCTCAGTAGTAAAACAAGAAACATAGTTTGCTTGCTGTTGTTTAACTCTTTCTCTCCGTAATTATTGACCACATTCTGGTGGAATCAACGTTTGGTATCGTCTGTTAGGAGAGAAAGAGTTAAGCCAGAAAGCAATGAGTACAGCGATTGGATCCGAAACGTCGACCTGCTAACTACTACAAAAAAAAAATAAAAAAAAATGCAAACTAAAACTCTATGGCCTAGGTCTTCAGGGCTCGCAAAGACCTTCCTTCTGGTAACAGTACCAGGAAAAAGAAGAGGTAGACAGGAAAAGCGATCAGAAGATAACGTCAAAGAAAGGACGGTCCTGACATAGATAGAGATTCTATCCAAAGCAAACGTCAGAGAGGAATGGAGAAAGACGGTCAACAGATCTTGGGTGGTGCCCCAACGTTCAACGGATCCTGTGTGGTGAAGAGTAACGAACATTTAGTCGAATTGTCACACAGGAAACGAAAGCTAGGTTTAAATAAACCTAAAAATCGATTTTTCCCCCTTTCCCTCCTTCTTCCAACTGCAAGGCTCTAAAATAGTCGATACCACAGTTCAACATCGGTTGATTGAAGATAATGAATATTTTATCACGCAACTAATAGAATCTAATAAAAAGTTCAAATAAAAACGTAATTTAAATATCGATCCCACACGAAACAAAGTATCGCTGAAACAGTCTTTTGTCTTTTGCTTATGAATTAATATTTGGGAGAACTTTGAGGCGTTCAGATCTCGACTTTAATATTCTGAACAATGATCTTTGACGTTTGACGTGTATGTGTTGTTTTTGTGTATATGTACATTATATATATATATAATTCTATTTCCAATACTTTTGTTTTTTAAAGAAGGTGTGGAAGTATTTAATTAGAGCGACTTTCTGTTAACGGGAGATGGAGAGAGAAAGAGAGAACGCGAGAGAACGAGAGAGAGAGAGAGAGAAAGAACGAGATAGAATGATAATTACAAGATAAAATTAATGCATTTTTTTGACATGATTTATGACAGCTCATGACAACTGGACAACATTTCTTTTTGTATTGCTTTCTAAATTTAATAAAAACAAATACTTTCTCTCGTTTACTCTCTGTGTCTCTAGTGCCTCATCTCTCTCTTTGTCTTTCTCTCTCTCTCTGATTCTTTCTTTCTCCTTCTCTCTCTCTCATTGTTAAATCTGTGTAGCAAAGTACAAATACATATCTTGTCGTGTTTATAACGTCCATTACCAAAATAAAAAAAAAAAAAAGAAGCAAAATATGTAAATATTCATAAAAAAGGAGAGCTAATCTAAGGAGAATAACTCTATATTTACAGCCATATGTCTCATACTGTATGCTTTTCCCACCCTTTTCTATTTTAAACGAAATTAATTAATGACCACTATTTAATTGAGTAGTTGGTGAACGCTTGGGTTAATTCTCGTTTTGTTAGGAGCAATAAATAATTGCGCCAAGTTTCAACTTCAGCCGAGAATGGGAAGTGGGGGGATTAACGCGTTCAAATTTCTTACCAGACAGACAGAATGAGTTAATAAACGCTTAGTAAAAAAAAACACAAAAAAATAACTACGGTCTTTATCCATTGAAAAAATTTACAATTTGAAGCATGGATTATCTTTCCCTGTGTGCTTCTCTAGGCACTACTTTCTTCCGCGCAGTACTACATTACATGCAGCCCTACAGCATTGTAAATTGCGATATAAAAATAAGTTCTTAGCTGCCCCTCTCTCACCCAACTATTAGTACGAGCCATTACGTAATTACTCCAACAGTACCAAGTGGATGAGCAGGTAATCGCCCCTAGTCTGGAATCCCTTTGTCTGCGACTCGGAGAGACATTTGGTGAACTAATTAACTTCTAAAAGTATCGATTTTCTTTTATATCCTGAAGTTCGGCTGTGCGATTGAGTTTGACGTTGGGTCCACTTCAAATAAAAATCTTTATAATCAAAAAGGTCTGTAACAATAATTAAATGTAGTGCACCGGAGTGTTCTGACACTGGTCCGGAGTGATGCAACTGATTTTTGTCTCCGTTATGCAAAATACAAAATTTAATCAAGGGAAATAACAATCTGTGTTCAGGCAGCGCCGATTATTATTAGCTCCCTTCGCAATAGCCACTTTGATCTTCGTCGCAGCTGTATTCGTTTTGACGTCAACACCCCGTAAAGGATTACAAAAAAAAACTAAACACAACGAAATGCTAATGACGGTGATTGCATCAGATTTAAATGATAGAGCGAGATTTTCATTGGCTGTTGGGTTAGAGGCTATGTTTTCAGTGCTGGCGCTTTGATTGGCTGCTTCCATGCTTTGGAGTGTCGACGCCATGTCACCTCCAATAAAGATTCTGATTAAAAAAAAAAGAGATAACAACATTTTCTTGGTAGAGGCTCCGCCCATTTTAATTTTTATTAGATTGGACCCCACCCTATTAATTATTTTTCTTGTGAGGACAAAATGGTCAAAGCCAAATGCGACTCCTTTTTTTTTCCCCGGGAAAACCTTCCGCATGTTCTTTCAAAGTTGACATAATATGGAGGACATTTGGACGTCCGAGCTGTCAGAACGAGGCTAAATCACTCAATTTATCGGAGCCAATTGAAGACACGATTTTTTTTTCAACAACCATTGTTGGGGGGGGGGGGTCTTCTTTAGAATAGAGGAGATCCTTTCTATTTTACGCCATCTGTCCTGGTGATCTTTGGGATATGTGACCTTGAAAGAAAAATGTGATTCGGAGAAGAAAATGTAAAAACAATAATCTGATTTTTGCAGAGGAAAAAAAAATTAAATAAAAAAAAATATCAGGAGTTTCCTTTTATATCATATACAGAACTATATTTTGAATCAGATTTTTTTAAAAATAATTTTCTATGTAATAAAGCGCTTGGCCTCCGAACCGAAGGGTTCCGGGTTCGAATCCTTGTGAAGACTGGGATTTTTAATTTCGGGATCTTTAGACAACCTCTGAGTCCACCCAGCTCTAGCACCCTCGTTTACCGTGGGCCACAGAAATAGATGACCTTTAACATCATCTGCCCTATGGCCTATAGATCTCAAGGTCTGAAAGGGAAACTTGTTATGAGAGATTGGTAAGCAACATACAACTCGACACTGCCATTAGAATACACAGAGTTTATTTTAAATATTTATATCTTACCCCACACACACACGGATCGATTTTTCTCGACACACTTTGTTCTTATTTACATTCAAATTTCGATTTTTCTGTCATACAAAAATGACATTGTTAGAACGGGAGATAATCGGATTAAAAAAAAAAGTTTACAAAGGGGAGAACACTCGTGTGTAATTTAAGACAAGCAAAAATCGTTGTGACATAGATTCTCCTTGCTTAGAAATATGGACAAGTTCCAATTCAGGAGAAAACTATTTTCCCTTTCATTCAAACCAGTTGGAAACCCAAATGATTGATGGGTGCCTGTTATCTCAGTGTCACTGATATCTAGATCATTAATTTAGTCTTGCTATCTTGCGTAAAGGGGGGGAACAAGTCATAAATAATGATTCTGTTACAGGAAGTAACGCTCCGTTGAGGCTCAACCATGCTTGAGTTTCAGACATCAAAAAGTGTGACCCGCTGTCGCTGGACAGGTCAGTACAAACAAAAATCATCTTCGATTCCTTACAATAGTTCTTTTGTTTTGTTTTGTTTTGTTTTGTTTTTCCATGTCTAAAGGGAGTGGTTTGTCAAGCTGCAAAGCTCTTGCCTTCCGAACAGACTGGGAGTCTCGAGTTCAAATCTCTGGGATGACTGGGAAATTTTATACTTCGGGATTTTTTCAGGGCGCCCCCTGACATAAGTGTGTCAAGGCGGTTGGTCGTTGTGCTGGCCTCGTGACACTCTCGTTAAACGTCGACCAAAGAAACGGGCGACTTTGACATCATCTGCCTTATGTGTCGTAACATTTGAAAGGGCTACACATTACATATTACTTAATAAGTTTCAGATGTTCCTTCAAGAGTGAACATTATTACATCCTATCCCAGACATCCTGCGCCGAACTTGGGACCATCTTGATGGCAAATCTTAGCCCCTAACACTGAAGCAGGCAGCCCACCCACAGTAATGATAAACTTGGGACAATCTTGATGGCAAATCTTAGCTCCTAACACTGAAGCAGGCAGCCCACCCACAGTAATGATAAACTTGGGACAATCTTGATGGCAAATCTTAGCTCCTAACACTGAAGCAGGCAGCCCACCCGCAGTAATCATAAACTTGGGACCATCTTGATGTCAAATCTTAGCTCCTAACACTGAAGCAGGCAGCCCACCCACAGAAATGATAAACGTCTTTTACATCTGTTATGTAATCACCTCAAGAAGGAGCGATCATAGCAACGGGTTGCTTGAATCAGCCAGGAAAACCAGTGACTTAATAGAGTTTAAGTCTCTAACATGCTCGACTAGATTAACACATGGATACGAGTAAAAAGCAATTAACCTCCTGGGTCCCGGGTTCGAATCCTGGGATTTTTAATTTCGGGATCTTTGGGCGCCTCTGAGTCCACCCAGCTCTACATCATCTGCCCTATAGATCGAAAGGTCTGAAAGAGGATCTTTACTTGATTGTGTAATTTATACAATATGGAGAGATAAAGTGGCCACCTATTCAAAACGTCTTAAAGAGGATAGGGATAAGCTCCCTTGAAGTGAAAGGCCTTTTTACTTGCTATGGAGATTCCGATGCACTGAAGTTGTCCACTGTGAAGAATTCAGCTTGATTTAAATGTGTGTAGTCTTTCAGTCAGATGGCTGAGAACATCTATTAAAGTTGATCGCTAATGTTGCGGGTTTGGTTGCGACAAAGAAGAAAGTTTCGCCATCTCTACCTACTTCCAAGGTTCAGCCTTTTATACTACTCAGTAGAAGACATAATTAAATTAAAAGGATTGTTTAAATACCACCACCACTGCATTGGTACTTGCGCACTTTAACTCTTTCACTGCGAATTATTTTGATCGAATCGAGTGTCTCTAAATGAACAAAAACTTGCAGGGTGGTTGGAGTTACTAACGCTAACGTAACTTTTAAAAGCCTTATTATATAATTTAACACATGTGATTTTATTTTAAAAGAAAATAGGTCACCACCATCAGCGCTAGAGAAGTTACTCCATTAGAGAAAGCCCGCACTGAAAGAGTTAAGTTAGCCCCAACCACACACAAATACAAAACTCCTAATGAATGGATACAATAAGCCTCAAACACAAGATACAGTAACCACAACCCCAAAAAACAAAAGCCTCTTCCACAAGATGCAGTAACCACAATTAAAAAAAAAAAAGCCTCTTCCACAAGATACAGTAACCACAACCCCCAAAAAACAAAAGCCTCTTCCACAAGATACAGTAACCATAACCACAAAATTCAAAACTTCTACCACAACTGTCCACAAGATATAGTAACCATAAATGTTTTATACAAAAGCCACACCCACACGACACAGTGGCCTCTACCACACTGAACAATTGTCATCACTTGAGTTAGAATGACTTTTCATTGAACACACAGATGTATTGCTGTCATTCAGAATAGCGAAAAAAAGGTGCAGCTAGGGAAGTGGTGGCGTCTTGAAGAAATATTGGCGTTTTGAAGAAGTAGTGGTTTCTTGAAGAAGTAGTTCCGTTTTGAAGAAGTAGTGGTTTCTTGAAGAAGTAGTTCCGTTTTGAAGAAGTAGTGGTTTCTTGAAGAAGTAGTTCCGTTTTGAAGAAGTAGTGGTTTCTTGAAGAAGTAGTGGCGTTTTGAAGAAGTAGTGGTTTCTTGAAGAAGTAGTGGTTTCTTAAAGAAGTAGTGGCATTTTGAAGTAGTGGCGTTTTGAAGAAGTAGTGGTTTCTTGAAAAAATGGCGTTTTGAAGAAGTAGTGGTTTTTTGAAGAAGTAGTGGGGTTTTGAAGAAGTAGTGGAGTTTTGAATAAGTAGTGGCATTTGAAGAAGTAGTAATTTCTTGAAGAAGTAGTGGTTTCGTGAAGAAGTAGTGGTTTCGTGAAGAAGTAGTGGCGTTTTGAAGAAGTAGTTGCGTTTTGAAGAAGTAGTTGCGTTTTGAAGAAATAGTTGCGTCTTGAAGAAATAGTTGCGTCTTCAAGAGGTAGTGGCGGCTTAACGGTCACTTATGTTAGTTAACTAGTTTTTTTACACTAACACGAAAGGTTAGCTGCATACCAAGTTTGACCTTGACCTCACATCTTCTTTATGGGAAATCGTATCGTCCTATTCATCGTTAAGAAGTATCGTTAAAGTAAACACAGTTTATCGATTCCATTCATTCTTTTTTACTCTCTATGAAGTAGTCAATTACTTTTGATCAAATTGATAAACTCCTTCTTTTCGGTAACAAAAAAAAAATCGACATTGTTGCAGTCGTACATTGCTGTAGCTAGCGGCTGATGTCGTTGTTTGGTGGAGTCCTTGATTGCTGTCACCGAAACAGTCAACATGGAGAGCCCCGGGGATGTTCATTTAGGACAAAAATGTGGGGAAAAAAAAGGGAGGGCAAAGTATGTAAGCAGTTCGTTTTCCACTCAGCCGTATGACAGCCAAATATCTTAAGAGAAAACGAGTATTTATCAACATAATAATCAGAGCTAAAGTACATTTGAAACGTATGGTATAATTATATCCGTACTTAACTCCTAATGGTTGAACAATTTAACACATTTATCGTTACCATTCAGATTTTCTTTTATACATTTGCTTACTTTGGCTAATACTCGCTTTTAATTGGCTGTCTTTAATTCCCAGATAACAAAAAACCTGGCATAGAAATGACGCCCAAGAAATTCTTTCTTCCGCGTCTTGTCATTCAATCGAACACACAAAAAATGTTTTCTTGCCGGTTTGGATTCTAATCTGAGAAGAAAAAAAAAATAAAAAAGAAAGAGATCGATTTTTTTTTTCTTTCTTGAACCTGGCCAGGAGGAGAACAACATGGCAAGTCCGTGATGACGTTATCAACCTTTGTGATGCTATATTTAGACAGTTCGATGATTTCATATTCACGCGTGTTTCCCAGTTCCGATGTGAAAATATTGAACAAAAGAAAAGAAGAAAAACAACTCGTGATAATAAATCCTTGGTTCATGTTTTGATAGATTCACACTTTTAGTATTTCGTGTTTTTGTTTTGTGTTGTTTCGTTGATTTTGTCAATTAATTTAATTAAAATAATGTATTTATGATTTTTTTTTTTTTTATTATTAGAAAATTTCCGGGAAGTAAATATCTATCAGCGAATTGCTTCTTTCTTTAAGTCTGTTTCCATCGAGAGTTATCTCTCCGGGTGACATTGATTTTCTAACTAAAAGAGTTCAATCGGGTTTTAATGGATTGAATTGAAGGCAATTTTATGGGAAAAGTTATTGATGTAATAAAAATTGTAAAGTTTTTTTTTCCTCCCAGACGTCAAGTTTCTCAACCACTCTTCACTTTACAGCTACTTTAGTCTAAGATTTTAACCACTTTCTGCATTAACCCTCCCGAGCCCCCATTTACCCCTTCTTTGTACCGGTACTTTTTGTTCTTTGGTTGCGACTTCTTTACATATACTAGTTTTAACCAAACAAAAAGTGACATAAACATCTTGGTTCTTACTGGGATGTTACAAAAAACATCTTTGTTGTTACTGGAAACGTTACACATTAGCTTCTAGATCAGAAGCGCTAGAAGTCGAAGAGGTCAAGGCCATTCGCATCTTTAACGCCAATATTAGCTCTTCGTTTTAGAAGTTTAAAAAAAATTAATTCGGAATTATGTAAATAATAATTAGGGTTAGGGTGTATGTGTGTTACAAAGTTTTGATTTAAAAGGGATATATGACAAAAGTCTGCTAAGATTATTTCTCTGTGAAGCTATTGAAACCTGGGGTTTTACTAAGTTTAGTTAGTCACTTGATTAGTTTTATGAGGGTGTTCATATAGCCACTAATCTTGAGTCCAGTGGCGGACTGGCTATATGGGCCGGTAGGGTCACCGAAAGGTTCGCATGGCTACACTGTCACGTATTAAATTGTTGGGCCCTCTGAGCGTCGTGTTTAACAACAAATCGAAGATAATGTTATAATCTACATCAGTGGTTCCCAAAGTGGTCTATATAGACCCCCCCCCCCCCAGGGGTCTACGACGACTTCCAAGGGGGTCTACGAAAGTGAAAAAAAGGAATTGGGGGATCTATGAGATGTCAATGGGGGTCTACGAGAGTGAATCTCGATTTCAGTAGGTCGTGATTTTAATTGAAATCTTAAAATAATGGAATTAACAATTATCTTATACAAATATAAATTATTTGATAAATTATTTTAGAAGCTTATTTAAATAGCTTAATTTAGTCTACAGGGAATTTATATTTAACATAGTCCTATTTAATTATGAAATTTCACAGTGGTATTTATGTGTGAACATTTAGCTTCTTTCCATGTCGAACTTATATTGCCTATCTGTAATTTATGCAAGAAAGTGTTATTTACTGACACTTTGAAACCACCTAAGTTGGAGGATTTTTTTTTTAGACGATGCTATCTTTTGTGATGTGCTTGTTCAGACTGCCTTGAGGTCAACTAACGATGACTGTTGAGTTTCAACCAATTACTCTGCAAGCGTTTGAGTTTTATTGTTCGGGTGTATTCCGTGTAGTTGATCAAGCAAACTAAAACAAGACATCGATTTAACTAGTGAAGAGATGTGGTCAACACTGATGAACAATGTAACAGATATTTATTTCAAGAAAAGGCCGCAGTAAAAGTCTCTGTCAAAATAAATACGTCTTTACCCTAGAGAATTCTATCGCTAACTGATTTTCCGGTCTCTAACCCAACATATCCCAAACGTCACTAGTCCCGTTCAATATACGTCTTCTATGGTGCGTCGCTAAATAACTAATACTCTAAATAAGGTGTCTAACAGATTCCTCCCCCCCTTGAAAAAAAAATATGTCAATATTTTTCTACTACTGTCAAGTCTTACAAGGGCATTTGCAATTCATGGGGAAGACAACAAACATAAAATCTTGACATCTTCATCTTGGCTTGACAGTGTATGATGTTCTTGCCAATGTTCGTATCATCATCTTTGTTCAATACACAGTTTACCATGTGGCATCTCATGGGCACGTCATAACATATCACTTCACAAATGTTCTCCACTGGCAGTAATCTGACAAAATATAACATTTCAAAACAATTATAAAATTTATTTCCACATTCAATAAACTTTTTTTTTTTTTTTTTTTCTTACCACCCTTTTATGCGCTTTTCGTCCATTTTTCTTTTATACTCACCCTTTTCCATCGACCTAACTTTTGTCAATGATATATGAAATGATTCACAAAAATATATCCATACTTACTTTCAAATGCTTAACATCAAATTTACTTATCTCCCTTTTCCATAACATATTTACAGCATTATCTCATCTCATTTCAATGTCATTCTAGATAACAAATCAGCTACAATATTCATAGATCCACTAATGGCTTTCACTTCAAATTTATATTCCTGTAGTGCTAAGAACCATCTATATACACGACTGTTTTTCATATTCTTTTGCTGTATATACTGAATAAGTTTATGATCAGTTAATAATATGAATTTTCTCCCTATTAAGTAACTCTCTAGCTTAGTAATTACCCATATTACAGCTAATGCTTCCCTTTCAATGACACTATATTTTTTCTCTGCCTCTGATAATTTTCTACTTACATATAATATAGGATGTAAGTTATCATAGTTCTGCATTAAACAACCACCAATAGCATTACCAGATGCATCAGTTGTGACATAAAATATTTTGTCTTTATCTGGTAGTCTCAGTATTAATTCATGACTAAAAATATCTTTAATTCTGTCAATAGCTTTCACACATTCCTCATTACAGACTACTTTTTGAGGTTTTCCTTTTTTAAGTAAATCATTTAATGGATTCACTATTTCTGCTAAGTTCTTTATGAACTTTCTGTAATAATTTACTATTCCCAATATGCTTTTAATTTGTCTTTTTGTTGTAGGTATTTCAATATTAAGTACTTTCTTTATGTTATCTTCAATAGGGCTAATTAGGTTGTTATTTACTTTATGTCCTAAGAAGATTATTTCTTCCAATCCTATTTCTACTTTTTCTGCCTGAATTGTAAGTCCACTTTCTTGTATTATTTTGAACACTTCTTTTACATCTACCAAATGTTCTTCCCAACTATTATTAAAAATACATATGTCATCCAAATAACAAATAACATTTTCTTTATTTCCAATTATCAAGTTCATCATTCTATTAAATGTTGCTGGTGCATTTACCAACCCAAAACTCATATAATTCCATTGAAAAATACCATATGGTGTTACAAATGCTGTGTAAGGTTTTGCATTTTCTGTTAATGGTATTTGCCAATAACCTTTAGTTAAATCCAATTTAGTAAAAAATTTTGCTCCATTTAATTTATGTAAAATATCCTCTATATTTGGCATTGGATATGGGTCAAATTCTGTGATGTTGTTAAGCTTCCTATAGTCAATACATAACCGTATATCTCCGTTTTTCTTTTTGGCTATCACAATTGGTGAAGCATAAGGTGATGTTGATGGTTCAATTATACCTGATTCTAGTAAATTGTCTATTTCTTTTTTTTACTTTGTCTTGTAAATGTAGAGGTATTCTATATGGCTTAAGATTGATTGGTTTTGGATCTGTTACTTTAATGTCATGTTTAATAATATTTGTTTTTCCTGGTATGCTGGAAAAAATTTCTTTGTATTCCTGTATTATTTTAGTTATATCTTTTGACTTTTCCTTAGTTAAATTATTAAGATTAATCTTTTGCCAAGTTTGATTCTCTTTTGTTTCTATTACAGGTATTTCCTTAATGTCATTTTCATTGTGATTTTCATTTGTTATTATCATCAAGCACTCTTCTCTCTCTGAAAACTTATTTTCTATTTCCTCCTGAATGTTTTGTATCAACTCATCTTCTCTATCATGATACAGTTTCAAATTATTTATGTGATATGTTTTAATTTTCCCATTTATTTCAATTTGATAATTTACATCACTAATTTGTTTTATCACCTTAAATGGACCTTTCCATTGTTTACAAATCCTTTTTTTTTCAGGTCATTTATTAATATTAATACATTGTTTCCTACTTCTAGTGTTTTCAATTGTCTTTTCTTATTTATATTCTCATGAGCACTTTGTTTGTACTTCTTATTGTTGTTATATGCTTGAGTCCATATTTCTTTCAATTCTGTTGTGATTGTTGTTTCATTGTCCTTATTTAATCTATTCTCATTGTCTATTAGATTTTCTTTGAAAACATCTAATTCATCTCTGGGTTTTCTTCCATGTATTATTTCATATGGTGAAAATTGTGTTGCTTCATGGATGTTGTTTCTATGAGCAAATAGTACATAGTTAATGTAATGATCCCATTTATTCTGATTATTCTGAATTATTTTTGTCAGTGATCTTTTCAGTGAACCACCATAACGTTCACATAAACCGTTACTCTCTGGGTGGTAAACTGAAGAGTATATGTGTTGTATATTATATTGTTTAGTCCATTTCTCAAATTGTTCTGACCTAAACTGAGATCCCTGGTCACTCAATATAATTTTAGGTATACCATGTCTTGTGATTACTTTTTGAGTTATGGCATTAATGATATTTTCTGTACTTGTATTTGATAATGGAATTGCTTCTGGGTATCTACTAAACATGTCTATTACTGTTAAAATATATTTATTATTATTTTCAGTTTGAATCAAAGGACCTATTAAATCAATAGCTATTTTCTGAAATGGTTCTGTAGGTTCATCCATTTCTTGAATGGGTGCTTTATTCACTAAGCTTTTGTTAGATCTCTTTTGACATATGTCACATGAGTTTATGTATTTATTGATTGTTGCCTTCATTTTTAGCCAAAATACTTGTTTTGACAAATTCCTATAACATTTCTTTACTCCCCTATGTGCTGCTAAATTATTGTCATGTGTCATGATTAAAACATCTTTCCAATATTTCTGTGGTAAGACAAGTTGTTTTATTTTTCTGTTATCATTATTTGTTTGTCTAAATAATATTTTATTCTCTATACAAAACTTTTCCATTGGATTATTATTGTTTTTATCTGATATTCTTGAATATATTTTCCCAATAATATTGTCATTCATTTGTTCTAATGCAAGTTTGGGTAATGTTTCTTTTTCACTTTGAGAAATTTGTGTTTCAGGACTATTTTGTGTTTCATTTTCTATTTGTATTACATTACTGTTTTCTTTTTCTTCATCATTATTTATTACATTTACTGTATTTTCCTGTTTCTCATCTTGTTTATCCATTGATCTTGTTATTACCATACTTGTTATATTTTGTGTGTCTATGTTTTCATGATTACGTGTTATGTTTTTGTATTTGTTTTGCCAGTCTTCTAATTCTTTTCTTGAACATTCTTTTACTCCTCTTATGTTTCCTACTAACATATCATATCTCATTTCTGGTATTGCAATACCATCACAATAACCAGTGAAAAATGGAGTTTCAATGTATACCCTTATAGCTTTAAATTCCCTTATGGTGCCATCTGCTAATTCTACTTTCCTAGTAAACCCTTTATACCAATGAGGTTTGACAAATTTAGTTTTCACTGCCAAAGTGTTACAACCTGAATCTCTAATTAATTCCACTGGAATTCTATCTACAAACCCTGGGTACACTGCAAAATTGTTCCTATTTCCTTCCATGAAATATACTCTATCTGTACCTTTATTTTTGTATTCCCTACTGTAACTCCTATTTCTATAATTTCCCCTGTCATTCCTACCTCTACTCCTATATCTACTGTTATTTTGTTCAGTGTATCTATTTCTACTTCCAGACCTACTATTCCCTCTTCTACAGTTAGCTGCTATGTGACCTTTTCCTTGACATTTAAAACAGGTTATTTCACCATATTTTCTATTTCCACTATTTGATCTGTTTCTATTTCTACTTCTATCCACATTTTCTTTGGTGTATCCTATTAAATCTACTTTGCTCTTATCCCTATCAGAAAATGGTTTATTTGGGTATGCATTTTTGTATATTCTCATTATCTCTGTTATTTCATCTATAGTTTTTGGGTTTCGTTCTCTAATAAAAGATTGTAATTGGGGATCACATTTATTCACAAAGTTATCTACTAGAATAAAATTTTTTAATCCCTCATAAGAATTTCCCACTTTTTCTAATTTTACCCATTTATTGAAAAAATCTTTCTCCATATTAATGGTAGTTTGAGGTTCTACTTCTAATGATGGTATATTGTCAAAGTATTTCTTTCTGAAAGTTGTAGCATTATGACCATAGGCATTCAACAACTCTCTTTTCAAAACTTGATAGCTATCATCAATATGATGGTCATGATTTTGGCATATTGTTAAAGCTTGACCATGAACAAAGTCTATCAGTATTTCAGACCATTCTTCTTCTGGCATATTAAATGTAGACATTTTTGCCTCATATCTTTTCAGAAAATCACCAATGTCATCCTTCTGTTCATCAAAACTTTGTATCTTCCTCTTTAGCCATGTTTGCGAATTAGGGTTGTCTCTTTGTGTGGTAGCATTATTTGAATTATTTGTGTTATTTTCTTGAGTTGTCTGTGCAGTTTGAGCTCTGGCTTGTGCTGCATCCAATCTCATCTTCTCCATTTTAGCCTCATGCTCTCTCTGCCTTTCTTGGTCCTCTTTTTGCTTCTCATATTCTTCCTTTCTGATCCTATCTTGTCTCTCTATCTCTTGTCTTTTTTCTTCTTTCTGCCTTTCTATCTCTTGTCTTTGACGTTCATCTTGTCTCTCTATCTCTTGTCTTTTTTCTTCTTTCTGTCTTTCTATCTCTTGTCTTTGACGTTCATCTTGTCTCTCTATCTCTTCTTTTTCCCTTCTTATTTTATCTTGACGTTCCATTTCTTCCCTCACAACTTGCTGTACATAAGCTGCCAAGTCCTTTCCTTTTAACTCCATGGCCTTTCCATCCTGCATAGCTGCTTCCTTAACCTCCTTAAGGTCCATATATGCGGATGTAGCCATTGTATTATATTTTCACCTCAAACTTATATATATTTTTACTTAGCCTATATTGGTTATGGCTATACTAAAAACTTATTTTAGTTTTTTCACAATTTTATACAAGTTTTAAGTTTATGTCTCTATAGATTCGGTAAACGAGTAAATCTAGTCTGAGTTATATTCAAATCTGTATATTAATGTCACACAAATTTAGATCTAATATATTATATTATATATAATAGTACAATTTAGATCCAGAGTTACCAAGAACACTATGACTATGAGTATATATAACTGACCAATTTTAAATTTGATATGACTGAAGTGTCTAGAGTCTAGATTAGATAGATCTAGATCTAATCCAGAAATTATGGTTCTATTTAATCATATGAAATAAATATGTCCATACAATATGTATCAAATATATCTTTAATAAGATATATGTCTAGAATGTACTACCTTCATTTATCTTTGAAATTAATATTCGAAATCAGAGTCTAGATTATTAAATGTAAATTTGTGGATCTAGATTAGCCAGACGACAATGTTTGACTATTATGCCAGTTTCGGCATTATTCTCATGGCAAAATCATATTTGATTTTAACCGCTCAAACTAAAAATGTATTTTAGTCTGATTCACAATAAAAGAATCGTACCTGCACTTTCTATCATTAAGTGAAAAATCAACAGATCTAATTAAAGTAATAAAAATAAATAATATAATATAATATACACAAATGAAATAATTAAATGAGACTATCGCTATGGGTTGGGATATGACAATATGGCACACATTGATAACGTCACGAAGTAACCAAGCAACAACGGATATGACGTTTACACAAACAAAAACAATCACTATCCTAAACGTATAATATAGCTTTTCATCTAAATTACGTCTTTTCCACGACGGTTTAAGGCGCACCACCTGATTTTACTCAGGCTAACGTACCAAATTTAGACGAAATCTATTTCTAAGGGCAATCTAAACATATACTAATAAGAAAAATGGCACTTAGCTTTGATAAGAAAGTTTCCTATGTTCCGAATCCCGAATATAATAGATCTACAGCAAATTCCACTGCCTCTCTTCCAGTTCTGACTCTGTTCTCCGGTACTGCCACTGGATACAATCCGTGTTGAGTATCCCACGTAATGCCCCAGATGTCTTGATATGCCACAGCAAAATGTTTCAGTTTCTTTGACGACTGTTGATGACCGTATGTAAAGTTCCGACGACTTTGTGTAAACAGTTACTGGCGAATATGTTAACGGTTCTCCTGACGACGACTTGATTTGCGTAGACGACTACTGGCAAATAACAGTCTCTTGACGGCAACTTGATCTGGGCGACTGACGAATAACGAATTTCTTGACGATGACTTGATCTGGGCGACTGACGAATAACGAATTTCTTGACGATGACTTGATCTGGGCTGACGAATAATGATTCTCCAAAATAGTTCACTGCTTCTGCTGCTACTATGGTAGTACGACGAAGTTTGCTGTTGTATGCTACTTCACTAGACCAAAATGTCCGTAGTGTCCAATGTAGACTAGGTGAGACGAAGGTCACCTCCGACGACGTTCCGTTATACGATTAACGGTTTCACAAAAAAAAACAAGTGGACGTAGCTGTTTCCACTACTTCAACACTAACAAGTCTCGATATGGTCTAGATCAACTCATAATCAATAGACCAACATTCAGCAACGAATAATGTGACTTCACTAACCTTCCAAAGGTTAAACGCAGTGACCGTTGACAAGTGGCAATCAACCGGTTCAATGAGCAAACTGCTCCACACGAATCTCTCAAAGGGTAAGACAGAGCGATTTAGTTAGCTAACAAACTTGTAGTACTCACAATACTTCTTATAGCGGGCAAACTGTCCTTTTCAACTGCCTAGGTAAACTTGATATGCCTATGTGGCTCCTACGACGAAGAAAAAATATGTCCAACAGGTTTACTGACAAACTCTCACCCGTTCAGGCTTCAGGTTGATACAGCATACGAAGATCAGGCGTTGTTGATACACTTGTTGAGTAGACCAGACGTTGAGATGGTCACTGTCCTGACGAAGGTCACCCTGAGTTAACGGCTCGTCGAACGTGCGATCGAGTAGGCGACGACTGCATGTGAAACTGACGACAAAGTCTAGACAAAGTCACTCTGCAACGATGCTGTGTTCAGCCGTACTCCGATGAAACTTTAGATCTTCGAGTGCACGACCCTCACCTGAGTAAACGTTCAGCTTCGAGGTCCGGTTCAAGGTTCGGTTTCGAGGTTCGGTGTCGAGGTTCGGGGTCGCCACTGTGATGTGCTTGTTCAGACTGCCTTGAGGTCAACTAACGATGACTGTTGAGTTTCAACCAATTACTCTGCAAGCGTTTGAGTTTTATTGTTCGGGTGTATTCCGTGTAGTTGATCAAGCAAACTAAAACAAGACATCGATTTAACTAGTGAAGAGATGTGGTCAACACTGATGAACAATGTAACAGATATTTATTTCAAGAAAAGGCCGCAGTAAAAGTCTCTGTCAAAATAAATACGTCTTTACCCTAGAGAATTCTATCGCTAACTGATTTTCCGGTCTCTAACCCAACATATCCCAAACGTCACTAGTCCCGTTCAATATACGTCTTCTATGGTGCGTCGCTAAATAACTAATACTCTAAATAAGGTGTCTAACACTTTATAAAAAAAGATGTAGATTTGAAACGCTTTTGAAAAATCAATAATATAGTTGAGAAAAGATCTATAGTGGACAAAAACTTTGCTTTGGCATCAAAAAGAGAAGATAATGGTCTGCAAGTGTCTTTCTTAAACATTCTTTTACTTATTGCGAAATTTGGAAAAAATCACACAATAGGCGAAAAAATGATTTTGGGCATGCGATAAAGAAGTTTTTAAACCTATTATGTCCACAAAGCTACACCTGATGGTTTTACAGAATTTCTCTAAACAACAAAACAATGCAAAGGTCTATTGATGAATTGAGTTCCTAATACAAGTGAAACGAGTTATATTGCTTGGTAATAAAATACTTTTATTAGCCAATGTTTGTTTTATTATAGATAAAGAAATCCACGGAAAGCTTCTTTTTGCAAAAACTGAGAATCAATATTGAATGTTTTTGAAAGACTACTATAAAGAAAAAGCACTCTCTTTAACTATAATGCCAGTAGCAACGAATGGAGCACCTTTCATGGTTGGGTCTTATTGTGGATAGTGAAAAAATGGTAGATGCTTTGAATATCTTCAATTTGTTATTATCTTATCTTATCTTATATAATACAGACGTTACTTCAAAAAAGATGATTACGTCCTACGCGTCATGCATTTAGTCATGCATATTAACCAATAACTTAAATTCTGCCAAGTCACTGGTTTTCCTGGCAAGCTCAGGCAACTCATTCCATGCTCTAATAGCACTAGTGAAGAAGGAGCATTTGTACAAATTTGTCCTAGCATATGGGATGAGGAATTTGCCTTTATCTTTGTGTCTTTCAGAGTATTTTATTAAATTTTGTTTTTGTATTTGAAGATTATGGTTCAGTGTTTTATGTACAATTGCTACTTTACTTTTGAGTCTTCTGTCCTGAAGGCTTTCTAAATTAAGTGATTTTACTAATGGTGTTACTCTAGTCAAATGTGAATATTCATTTGTTATGAATCTCACTGCTCTATTTTGTGTCTGTTCCAGTTTCTTAATGTTTTCTTGAGTTGAGGGGTCCCAAACGGAGGATGCATATTCTATTATTGGCCTAACCAAGGTTAAATAACATTTTAGTTTTATGTTCTTATTTGATTTATAGAAATTTCTTTTAATAAATCCTAATGCTTTGTTTGATTTTTTTTATAGTTTCATCAATATGTGGATTCCATGACAGTTTTTCATTTATTATAACACCTAGGTATTTTGCGTTTTTAGTCTGTGTTACTGGTTTGCCATAAATAAGATAAGTGGAATTAATTTGTTTTAGTTTTTTTGTTACTCTTAACAACTGACATTTTTCTGGGTGGAAAGACATGATCCAATTTGATTCCCATTTCTGTAATTCATCTAATTCTCTTTGTAAAATATCTGTGTCTTGTGTTGTTTTTATTGTTCTATATATTATGCAATCGTCTGCAAATAATCTGACTTTTGTTCCTGAAGTAATGCAATTTGGTAAATCATTTATGTAAATTAAAAATAGTAGTGGACCCAAGACTGTTCCTTGAGGTACACCTGAGTTTACTGTTATTGGTGTTAATTTAGAGCTATTTATTATTACAGTTTGTTCTCTCCCTATCAGAAAATCTTTAATCCACTGATGCAGTGGACCATTAATGCCAAAATATTTTAATTTTTTAACCAAACTATGGTGGTGAACTTTGTCAAAAGCCTTAGAAAAATCTAGTAAGATAGCATCTATTTGTTCACTATTATCTAAACCTTTAGAAAAATCATCAATTAGTCCTATTAGTTAACGCAGTTAACCCAAGCAACACATTAAATAACTTGCTCAAATGTGTTGTGAAAATGACCAGAACTTTCATCAGTTTTTCCTTCACACTGAAGTGTGATGGTTGTCGAAAAGCTTCATTTTCTATTTTTTTTCTTCTTGACAATGTATCAAAGTTCTTGGATGTCAAAGATCTTATTTTAAAACGAAATTTAATTCAGTGCTAATTGTCCCTTTGCTTTTGTTAACAGACTTGTTTCATAAATTCTATTAGGTTAACTTACATGTGGTCATAGGCGTAGCCAGGATTTTTTCGGTGGGGGATTTTTGCAACCCAACCTCATCCCCAGCTACGCCCATGCATGTGGTCACCTAATTCCTAATGTCCATTAGACATAGTTGAACAAAAAAAAACCAACACATTGGAAGTTCATAAATCAGAACAAAAAATAATTCAGCAATATTAGCTAACCAGGGGGTCTACCAAATCCTGGAAAACATGTCAAGGGGTCTACGAGCCAAAAAAGTTTGGGAACCACTGATCTACATCGTAGACAGTACTGCTAGTAGGCTTTATCCTTTTAGGGCCCACACACTTAGCGATGAACAAGCAACTTAAAGCCTATATTTCTTACAAAGATATAGAGTTCATTGTACGCATGTGTACAGTAATCGATACAGTATCAAAGTTAACATAATAACCTTGGGGACTGGTAGATCTAGAATTGGAGGGCCATCATATCACAAGTTATGGGTCAGATGTTATAGAAATGCCCAGGCCGATTTTGACACCCAGTCCGCCCCTGCTTCAGTCGTTTTACTTTTGAATCACTGATATATGTGTGTGTCATCTATTTGAATTACTGATATATGTGTGTGTCATCTATTTGAATCACTGATATATGTGTGTGTCATCTATTTGAATCACTGATATATGTGTGTGTCATCTATTTGAATCACTGATATGTGTGTGTGTCATCTATTTGAATCACTGATATGTGTGTGTGTCATCTATTTGAATCTCTGATATGTGTGTGTGTCATCTATTTGAATCACTGATATGTGTGTGTGTCATCCATTAGAACCAGGTTTAACCAGACGAACTATACGGCGATGTTAAAACATTTGAAACAGTTCCCAGGATAATATCTCCCTCCCCCCTCCCTCTCTTTCAACACTTTATATTATCGAGACGTCTTAATCTGAACGTCACCAACGAATTAAAAAAAAAGTTTAATAACTGAACATGACTGTTTAGTCTAAACTAATTAATTACTGCAGAAGCAGGGACGATGTTTGTTTAGACTCGCGTTTTTCTATCCCAAGTGTCAATCTGTATCTCGGGTAAAGAAAAAAAAAATCTTTTTTTAATTTGAATGTAGTCCTCTAATGTCAAAAATGTTGTGAATGTGAACATTTTATTTTGTACAGTGCTGTTCAGAGGTCACGCGTTGTTAGGTTCGTCTGCCCCCTGTGTCCATTACTGATGATGGTGCTGTGTGGCCAGCACAACCGCCAACCCTAGTTAGTTGAGATAACTGCAAACATTTGCCCAAACCACCTCGTTGAGGGTCCTATAGAGATTGAACTTGCGCTAAATTTATGTCCCCATGATCAACGGAAAGGATTTTACCCACAGGGGGGGCCAGGAATGTGCAGATTGGCTCTACAGCGATACCTCTTTCTTGAGGTTCCCCATCAACTAGAGGATCATTCAATCACATCCGTTTTAGTGGGACATGGCTCCTTGAACTAACGGGTTCCTCCTAGAATGCCAAGGCAGGAGGCCGAGCCCACGAGGGATTACCACGCTTAAACTTACTTGACAACTCCATCACTTGTATATATATCAACAAAACCAGTGTGTAACACACATACATTTTAAAAAATTAAGTGATATAACACATGCTCTACATCCGGTCATAATGTAAGACATGATTCACATGTCAGGACTTTAGTTATTTATCATTATGTTTACTTGAAGAATTATTTTATTTTTTGTATTATGTTAGTCCCTCAGTTTAGCCTTACAGACACAGCATGCGCACACAGTCTTACATAAGGTAATAAACTATGTGTCTGATGATTGAAACTAAAATACGAATTTAATATTATGATATTTTAACAATGACATTGCTATGAATAATGTTAATGATAAGTAATACAAATTAAATATAAATATAATAAAAAAATAATTAGATTCATAATAAATAATTACATAATATTAATTCACTAAACACAGCGTATATTACTTAACAACAATGACAAGGCATCTACAGTGACTTTAACAACATCAATAGAGGTTCACTAATTGGACCAGATACTGCATACACTGTCAAGGAACATCAACCTTGGTACTAGCATTCAAGGACTGTTATTAACTTCTGACCAACAAGACTGACCAAGATGCCAACAGCAATGTCCAGGCTGATATCAGCATCCACAACTCAAAGGTGAATTGTGTAACGCCAACACTGAAACCCTTGAGAAATAAATAACAAGACTCTAGCGTCTGATCTAGAACTGTAATATAAATACGAAACGAACCGGCATAAAGAATATCATTACTATACTATAACAGGGATCAAAGAATCCTACCCAGAATAGATCCTAGGCAATATGGCGGAAGGTTGTGTCCAGTAGCAGAAGACAAGGAAATATTCAGGACCACAAAAAAAGTACAGCTTGTCTCTCCAAGTACAAGATGGCGAAATGCAGCCCTAGTTAAGGGTTGAACATTTGGGTTGAACATTTGGGTTGAACATTTGGGTTGAACATTTGGGTTGAACATTTGGGTTGAACATTTGGGTTGAACATTTGGGTTGAACATTTGGGTTGAACATTTGGGTTGAACATTTGGGTTGAACATTTGGGTTGAACATTTGGGGTTGAACATTTGGGTTGAACATTTGGGTTGAACATTTGGGTTGAACATTTGGGTTGAACATTTGGGGTTGAACATTTGGGTTGAACATTTGGGTTGAACATTTGGGTTGAACATTTGGGTTGAACATTTGGGTTGAACATTTGGGTTGAACATTTGGGTTGAACATTTGGGTTGAACATTTGACGTCACATCGAATCATGACAAAACGACAAAGAAAAAAAAAATATACCACACAAATTATAATTGCCACAAATGACGTCATAGCCTATTTTGTGTACAATTTTAATACACAGTTCAACTCTATGCAAACTAACTGGGACATGACTGTAAAAAGTCATCCTTCAACTTGGCTTGGAGGTGCAGTGGAGGTAGCATGAAGAGAGGGTCGCCCAAAGAAAAGCTGACTGGATACTGTAAAAGAAAGGACCAGTCTCTCTCTTGATATAAAATAAATTATGGCTTTTATATAGCGCCACTTTCATGCTTATAGCATGCTCAGAGCGCTTTGGTCCAATATCATTTGTGGACCAGTGGGTGGAAGGGGTATCTAGGAGAAGGTTTTTCCCTGCGCTCAGTTAACACAACTCTGCCCGAGTCGGGTGTCGAACCTCCAGCTCCCTTCATAGGTGGCCAAGCCAAGCCAAGTTTAAGCGCACGCTTCCCATTACTAACAGCTCAACAGGAAGACGTTTGCAGAATTTTCACATTAATATAACGGGATAAAGTAACACTAGATCCACCAGCTATCTATAGAGCAGATGCTGTAAAGGTCATCTGTTTCTGTGGCCCACGGCTAACGATGGTGTCATGTGGCCAGCACAACGACCAACCGCCTTTACTTTTCCCCATCTAATGTCAGGTACTCATTAGCTTTAGATGGACTCAGAGACGACCTAAAAATGCCGAAATTGAAAATCGCAGTCTTCAACAGGATTCGAACCCGGGACCACCGCGCCTCCTAAAATGACCGGAATAGTTCGCACTATTCCTCCCGAGACATATACATTTTATAAACAGAGCATGATGCTCGAGGCTTGAACCCAGAGTACTAGAAAGCGTTTCTTTCCAAACACACTAAGCAAGGCCTCCAAACTTAACGTAACCAAGCATTTTGTTTTCATGGAAATGCCACCATTCCCCCCCCCCCCCCAGCCCACTGTTTAAAGCATTAATGACAAATCAAAAGCAATTTCACTAAATATGTTTCACTTGTATTTCTCTCCCCTCGAATTTAGCCGAGAGCGTCCATAGAGATGTCTGTCTCCCGTGGCAACAGGGGGACGTAACTGATTGCATCCACATCCGCTTCGCTGCCCCAATCTATTTTACTAAAGCTTCGCTCTTTTAAGCAATTTCATTACAAGGGATATCACTCTGCTAGACTAAACAGGGCAAAGTACTAAAAAAGGAAAACCCGTCAAAATCTGTTACTAAAATGGACTTGACAAAATGTTTTCACTAGAAGTCTTTCAACTAGCGATGTAGGTCAGCACTTTCAAGGGAATGAAACATCGAATGGCGTAGATAATCCGTTAATTTTTGTGATGCTTCACACCAGCTTAAGCAAAAACATAAAAACTTTTTTTTTTATGTTTAAGAAACTAAAAGAAAATATTTGATACACTGAACAAAATATGACATTTTTAACTCTTCGTATCTTAGCTTACCTTATAAATTACAGACGTTACTTCGAAAAAGAAGATGATTACGTCCCTGGGGCAATCTAGTCACGCATGTAAACAAATCAAATAAGAACACAAAAAAGTTAATTAACCTTGGCTAGGCAAGTAATAGAACATGCAACCTCCGTTTCGGACCCCTCAACTCAAGAAAACATTAAGAAACTGTAACAGACACAGAATAGAGCAGTGAGATTCATAACAAACAAATATTCACATTTGACTGATGTTGTATTTCTATGTTGTCTAGCTTGTAGGCCTGTGTCGTCTGCTGGTTTCCTGTCATTCTAGGCACACCAGCTTAAGCAAAAACAAAAACTTTTTTTTTGGTATGTTTAAGAAACTAAAAGAAAATATTTGGAACACTGAACAAAATATAACATTTTTGACTAAATAAACAAAACCAACCTAAAATAAGTGGATACAAGGGGAAACAACTTTAAATAAAGTTGACATCAGGGGAGAGCAAAACAACCTTTTGAGTTTATCTCAACCTTCACTTCTAATTTTACACTGGACTTTCAGGATGTGGTCGCTATCACTTTGTGACAAGTCAAGCAGTCAGCAGCCTGGGGCTATAAATTGTCACACCCCATGTCTCCCTTGTCAGTGTGCATGTCACAAAAAGACACATGACTATATCAGTGTACCTCTCTGACTGTGACAGTTCGAAAATAATCTGTTTACATTTCAACGCGATTTCATTCGAAATGTTTGCGAGATTGTCCTTACAGAAAATGTTTATATAAATACCTACATCCATCTTGTTTTTTTTTCTGTTAGCTCCGGAGAAAAATCCAACGAAAAAAAAACAACGTATGGGATGATCCGGTATTAGTTTGAACAGACATTTTGTTTCCAAGGAAATATCAATACGATTGAAGTGCAAAGGTTAAGATGAGTTGAGAGTCTTGTAAGAAATAGCTCGTTGTAAATATGGATGAGCACTTGGATTGACACCTTTTTGTCTATGTTCCTGTCCGGTTCTAGTGGACATCATGGAGGCTAAAAATATAGCATGTTGGTTTTTTGTTTTTTTTTAGTGCAAAATGTACATAACAAAATATAACAAAGAGAATTTTAAATAATAAAAACAAATAGTTGTATTATACCGAATGTCTTCAAAGGATGACTGCCTGGTCTTTTGTTATGACTATTCGCTGCCCTCCTGCAGGTCTCGAGTTGACACCATTCGTTATGGAAGGCCTTAACGCTGACAACGTCACAGCCTGTGGGCAGTTTAGACCAATAGCTCTATTCCACGACGTAAATTACTACTAAGTCAGGCTAAGAGATAGTAACGAAATCAATATATATAGATATTAATAACATTTAATAAGTGACACAATATTTATACCATTTTAATACCTGTATCTAACAAACGATCTGCATCTGTTTGCAACGCAAGGCCTTGTGTGGCTTCCTTAATTGAATGAATTACTAATGTACTCATTACGATAACAAATGGATCCCTGGGCACTAAATGTCTTACTTCATAGTGATCATACCTACCAGCCCTGGTGATACAGACAGGTGATTACTAACTTAGACCTAGGCCACTGAAGCTGAAAATTATTTCGCCTTGTGCCCCGATGGCCGTAGATTGAAATCCTCTACACATGGCTGACGGCACAGGGCACGGCCCATAACTATTTGGTGAATTCAAGCGGATCAGTAAACATCCGGCGTCGCGGCGGGTGGGGTAAAGATTAAAGGAGGTAGGAAAGTGAAAAAGGACATGGCGTCCGGTTCAAATCCGCTAAAAGGCTGTGACGTATTAAGGTCTTGCTTTGTCCTGGTTGATTTATCGGAACCTATCATTGAATCAAGAGATTCACGGGATTATTGTACTGACCGCAAGGGTCATTGTAGATGTCCCAAGGATCATTGACCAGGCAGTTTGAGCTAATGAAAGACCAGAGTAAATGTTTACAATTAGGCAGACTTGGGTCGAGTTGTCGTTCTTTAGAAATGTGAGTCCACTGTGCAGATCAGACTTTGTCTTTGTCTGTCTGTGGTTCAGCGCTAGAGACCAAATAAAACATGCAAAATATTGTTGTAAACCTACGGCCAGCAGTCAACGAAAGGTAGAAAGTAATAATAAACCATGTATTTATTTACAGTACAAATAGGCTTGGATTTCAGCTATTAAGTCCCAGAGTGTCCTATCTTAAGAGACACCAGTCCTTTTCTACCTACATACCAGAATAGACCACCTACACACTTCCCAGTGCCGCCCCCAGGTCCTAAACACTCGTTTACAGTACGAATAGGCATGGACTTCAGCTATTAAGTCCCAGAGTGTCCTATCTTAAGTGACACCAGTCCTTTTCTACCTAAATACCAATACACACCACTGATACACTTCCCAGTGCCACCAACACACGTTCACAGATCGCACAAAGGACGTTCTCTTAAGTCAAGACAGCTCAGACTCCAATCACTTGCAGATCGCTCCAGCCAGATCCACAGCAGTCCTTCTTCCTGTAGAATAATCTTGTCTTCTCCATTTCTTGTGTTTAATAGTGCTACGATGCGCACAATCAGTGTGGCGCGGGAGCAGAGTTACAACAATAAAAAAAACCCCGCAAAAATACTGCCATATATATCAATAGTGCAAGATTGATCTTTTTTTATAGAAAAAATCATAATAAATTTATTACCACTAATTAATTAACTAATGAGTGAACTTTTGATGGATTCATATGTTACCATCGATAGTGTCAAATTATCCAAAGTTTCATCCAAGTTTATCCGATAATGGGAAGTGGAAGAAAAAAACGTGTAAAAGAATTCACCGTGACAGACAGACAGACAGAGTGACTTCATATAAGCTTTGTAATAAATGGAAAATATTATCTAGATTTTAAAGTCAGATGATGTCCTATAATTGAAGCTAAACAATATCCTATAAGTTTATAGTTGGGCGAAGTCCTATGTCTTATGGGCCTCTTTCTACACACACATTCTCACACACAGACACAGAGAGAGAGAGAGTGATAGAGAGAGAGCAGTATAGTATCATGAGACACGTTAACCTCGACAAACTCCATGGGTTTGTTTTAGATGTGTAAAATATCTAGTAATTGTCTGTAAACAAGTATATCCAGAGGATGCGATGGCTGAATGGCTAAGCGCTTGGCTTCTGAACTTGGGTTCCTGCTTTCGAATCTCGGTGAAGACTGGAATTTTGAATTTCGGGATTTTTAGGGTGCTCCAACTCTAATAGGTACCTGGCGTTAGTTGGGGAAAGTAAAGGCGGTTAGTCGTACTGCTGGCCACATGACACCCTGCTTGTTAACCGCTGGTCCTAGAAACAAGTGACCTGCGCCATAGGCCGCAAGGTTTGAAAGAGGTACTTTACTTTAAACAAGTAGACTTGAAGCTTAGAGACCCGGAATATAAATTTGAGTTTCCCTCGCAGAATGCTTTCACGTCTGCTGTTCAATTTGTTTAACAATCTTAATTCTAAAATGGCGGGAGATCAGTTGGATAGCTTGCAATAGGGGAGAGCTATGACATTCCGTCCCAGCAAGATAATCTACTGTATGTTTTTAAGTGACGAAGGGTTTAAGGAGGACGAAGAAAAAAATGTATGCAGAAATATCAAGGTCATAACGTAACGTTGGAAAACGGTATTGACTTTCGCTGATATACGAAACAGCTTGCAATCCCACAATTCAATTTATGTCACCATGATACAGGAAGTCTCCCTCACTGAAGCGGCATTACGTCATTTCGTCTTACATCCTTTGAGGAAAGTTAGCAAGGTAGAGCACTTGTATCTACCCAAGATTGAGTTACGGCGCTTGGATCCAAAATAGTTTAATTTGGAGGAATGCTAGAATGCAATCGTTCAACGCAATGACAAGGGAAAAAAATCTAACAAGACATAATCTTGGTCTAAATGGGGGGAATGCATGTGTCAGACACTTGCAGCAGCCCCCCCCCCCACACCACTTCCCAAAGCGACGCCTCTGAGTATTCCCTGGTGTAGTAAGACATCAACACGTAGGTTTAAGAAGGTAGACAGACTTGGCAATGAATAATTTAGTCAGCGTGACGGAGCGAACGGTGTTGATTGGCCAAGAAATAATGATAAAAATAAAAATATCTATGATAATACTTCCGGAAACTGAAATAGCAGAAGACAGCCATGAATACCAAATGATGGAGAAAGTCGGAAGTAACTGGGCATGCTGGTTAGGGAACCGAAGAAGATTTGACTAGCGGTTTGCTGGTTTCGCTAGGAGGCCTGTAGATAAAAGAATCAAGTCTTGACTTATTTCCGTAAGACAAGACGTAGTCATCTTTCTTACTTTTGTGACCACACCACTTTTTAATGACCACACATCAATTCATGACCACACACTACTCACGTGACTCTTCTTATGACCGCACACCATTCTCATGACCAGACACCATTCTCATGGCCACACACACACCATTCTCATGGCCACACACACCATTCTCATGACAAGACACCATTCTTAAGGCCACACACCATTATCATGACCAGACACCATTCTCATGGCCACACACACACACCATTCTCATGGCCACACACCATTCTCATGACCAGACACCATTCTCATGGCCACACACACCATTCTTATGACAAGACACCATTCTCATGGCCACACACCATTTTCATGACTAAACACCATTATCATGGCCACACACCATTCTCATGACTAAACACCATTATCATGGCCACACACCATTCTCATGACCAGACACCATGCATATGACCACACACCATTCTCATGACCAGACACCATCCTCATGTCCACACACACCATTCTCATGACTAAACACCATTCACATGACCACACACCATTCTCATGACCTCACACCATTCTTATGACAAGACACCATTCTCATGGCCACACACACCATTCTCATGAATAAACACCATTCACATGACCACACACCATTCACATTGCCACACACCAATCTCATGACAACACACCATTCTCATGGCCACACACCCTTCTCATGACCACATGCTTTTTTTCTAAACCACACATAATTTTCATTGCCACAACATTCTTCGAACAGGTAACTAAAGAAAACAAATAAGTCTTTTAAAGGTTGTTGTCTTTAATGACACGTTAGACACGCCCTTGGAGTTAATGGTTGCTAGTAAACTACAAATATGGTGCATGATACATAATGTCATAATCTCTATGTCTGTATATATAAGCTAATGGTAGCTACTAAACTACAACCAGAGTGCATGGACCTATCATAAGCTCTATGTCTGCACATAAACATCTAAACTTGCTGATGACGACATCGCAGACATTTCAAAATCTAAATTTAATGTTTAGTAATCAAATATGTAAACACAAACTGCATTTCCCTACCTCCTCCCAGAGAGGTGGGGGAGGGGGCGTGAGAGGAGGGGAGTGTAAGCGTGTGTGTGGGAGAGTTCTGTGAGGGGAAGTGTGAGGAATGTTCTTTAAAGACAAGTGTGTGGGATTGTTCTGTGTGGGAGAGTGTGAGAGGAGTTCCTGAGATGAAAAAAAATGTGGGGATGTTCTGATATGTCTCACTCAACTTAAAGCTATGTTTTCTTAACATACAAAAAAACACGCGCTCTTATTTTCTCCTTCTCTCTCTCTCTCTTATTCAGATTTTTTTTCTACTTTTAACCTTCTCTTATTATCTCTTATTATCATTATTTTCTTCCAAGCTTCGTTCAATCTCTTTCTCTCTCTATAACTTTCTGTTCCTTGATCTCTTTTTCTCTCTTTTTTCGTTCCTCTCTCTTTTACCTCATCTTTGTCTCTTTTTAAATCCCTCTATCTCTATCCTCTATTCAAGACTTTCCTAGTCGTCTGTGTTAAAGGTGCTTCAAGATATTTACCAGTTTAAAATTACCAATGGGGTCTCTTGGGGTCTCACTGGATATCGTAAGATCTCGTGGCGCCCTTCACGAGGGGGTCTCTTGGGGTCTCATAAAAGGTGTTTACGCAGCGGCCCTGACGATACTTTTCCTACGTCACGTGACGGTCTGGTTTCCGGTTTCTGTTCAATCTCCTCTCGTTACGTCACAAGCAGACGTGAAGTTTGACATCAACTTAAAAAGGGGGGGGGGGGATTCTCCAAGTCGAAAATAAAAAAACAACAACTCTCTCTACAATCACAGAACTACAAAATATTGAAAGGAAGTCACCAAGCCCTCAACGAGTCACGTGATCCAGTTCTGTTTTTAAATTTCACATTTGGGACAGATTTCCCTAACTCGAAAACAAAATAACCCTTGTTTCTCTTCCCCCCCCCCCCCCCAACACACCAGAAAATTGCGCTTTGAGCAAGAAATTGGAGCCTGGTAACTTACTCATTCCTCACGATGATTCATGGAGAGAAAAAATATGGGGGGGGGGGGGGGGCGAGATCACTTCGTCTGCTCCAGATTGATCAATGAAGTATTGATTTCTCCCACAGAGTCCCCCCCCCCCCCCCTTTTAAAGCGTACACTTCATTGACAATTCAAAATCCTTCACTTAAAATTCGATTTTGTTAAAATTTTGACAAAAAAAATAAATTATTGCGAAATTTTCCCGATTTAAATACGTATTGAAAATGTCGTGTTATTTAAAGAGGGTAGGAGGTAGGGGCGTTAGGGGGGTGGGGGTTGGACATGAAGAGGTCAGGGCGGGAGCTGAGGAGACTTTAAAATAACAAGATTCCATTATATTCTTGGTACACTGTTTCTCTGTCTTCAAAAGAAATCGATTCTGCAATTTCTGTTTCAAAATGTCAAAGTGTTTTGTGTATTTCTAGGTTGTTTTTTTTTTTTTTCTCTCCCCTGAATGTCATTATATGTTCTTCTACAGACAAGACTAACATGGGAGACAAAGCCATTGCGAAATGCAAGCTTATTCATCCGGTGTATCATTAATGGAACCGTTTTATGTTGTGGAGACTCCAGGCGATTCTCATTGAAGAAATTCCCCGAGCGAAAATATCCATGACATCATATGACATCACATGTTATTTCTGGGTTTATCTCAAGACAAAGAGAACAAACAAACCACAGAGTAAAAAAAAAAAAACACACGCGCCAGCATTTCGAATTTTATCTTTTGAGAAATGTTCAAATCAATAAAATTGTTGTTCTTCTTTTCCTTGTATTTGAACACTAGACAGACAGACAGACGGATAGACAGAGAGAAAGACAGATAGAAAGACAGATAGACAAACAGACAGACGGATAGATAGATAGATAGATAAATAGATAGATAGATAGATAGATAGATAGATAGATAGATAGATAGATAGATAGATAGATAGATAGAGAGTGAATGTCTGTTTAACACTTTTCTTTGTCCTAAGATTGACGAAGAGATTCTTCTAGTAGATCACTGCAAACGCAATATCTATTTCAATACTTCAAACTGAACACAATCATTTTTTTTTCTTTGGTCATTACGTTCTAACATCAGTAGGGCCTTCATTATCAGTACATCATCATACATCAGTAAATCATCTGTACATCAATACATCATCAGTATCTCATTAGTACATCAATACATCAGTATTACATCAATATCTTATCATTACATCAGAACATCAGCGGTGTTTGACATAGTATGGTTCTGAGCCATTAAAATTGCCTAGATGACATCACTTTATTTTTGCGTTACATTGTGAAAGTCTTAATAGTATGCATTTAATGCTGACTTGAGTGATGGAATTGAAACGCTTTGACAGATTTAGTTTGTCTCTGGCCATGTTTGTTTGTTTGTATGTTTGTTGTCTATTCCCTTCTCAAAAGCTTGAAATGTACAACAGGGGAGTTAAGTCCATTCATAAACCCAATTATTTATCTCCCTTTTTATTTCTTTAACCGGCCATACAATCATACACTGGTGCGCGCGCACACACACACACACACGCGCGCGCGCGCACGTACTGGGCAGGGGTTGAAGTTGTCAGGCTGTTGCTGTTGTGGTCGTTGTTTTTGTTCTCAAAATCCAATGAATTACTGTAACCTTCGTTTCCTGAAAGCGAATGAAACCTTTGGCGTGTAGGTCACATGAAAAAAACTTCCTACAAGACAGTAATGGAGAACAAGACAAGCACACACACACACACAAAAACACTTTATTTTATAAAATAGAGCACCTCCTTTACATAACTCATAGAGCGAACAAAAAAGAACGAAAAGGAACACGATGACCCCGTCCCGACCTCCTCCTACCCCCTTCGTTTTTCATAACCTTGTCCATGTTCAATTTGTTTCCATGTTCCATTTGTTTTCATGTTCCATTTGTTTTCATGGTCCATTTGTTTTCATGTTCCATTTGTTTTCATGTTCCATTTGTTTTCATGTTCTATTTGTTTCCATGTTCCATTTGTTATCATGTTCCATTCGTTTTCATGTTTCATTTGTTTCCATCTTCTAATTGGTTTCATGTTCCATTTGTTTCCATGTTCCATTTGTTTTCATGTTCCATTTGTTTCCATGTTCCATTTATTTTCATGTTTCATTTGTTTCCATCCTCTAATTGGTTTCATGTTCCATTTGTTTCCATGTTCCATTTATTTTCATGTTTCATTTGTTTTCATGTTCCATTTGTTTCCATGTTCCATTTGTTTTCATGTTTCATTTGTTTCCATCTTCTAATTGGTTTCATGTTTCATTTGTTTCCATGTTCCATTTGTTTCCATGTTCCATTTGTTTCCATGTTCCATTTATTTTCATGTTTCATTTGTTTCCATCCTCTAATTGGTTTCATGTTCCATTTATTTCCATGTTCCATTTATTTTCATGTTTCATTTGTTTTCATGTTTCATTTGTTTCCATCTTCTAATTGGTTTCATGTTCCATTTGTTTTCATGTTCCATTTGTTTTCATGTTTCATTTGTTTTCATGTTCCATTTGTTTCCATGTTCCATTTGTTTTCATGTTTCATTTGTTTCCATCTTCTAATTGGTTTCATGTTCCATTTGTTTCCATGTTCCATTTATTTTCATGTTTCATTTGTTTTCATGTTCCATTTGTTTCCATGTTCCATTTGTTTTCATGTTTCATTTGTGTCCATCTTCTAATTGGTTTCATGTTTCATTTGTTTTCATGTTCCATTTGTTTCCATGTTCCATTTGTTTTCATGTTCCATTTGTTTTCATGTTCCCTTTGTTTCCATGTTCCATTTATTTTCATGTTTCATTTGTTTCCATCCTCTAATTGGTTTCATGTTCCATTTGTTTCCATGTTCCATTTATTTTCATGTTTCATTTGTTTTCATGTTCCATTTGTTTCCATGTTCCATTTGTTTTCATGTTTCATTTGTTTCCATCTTCTAATTGGTTTCATACTCCATTTGTTTCCATCCTCTAATTGGTTTCATGTTCCATTTGTTTTCATGTTCCATTTGTTTTCATGTTCTATTTGTTTCCATACTCCATTTGTTTCCATCCTCTAATTGGTTTCATGTTCCATTTGTTTTCATGTTTCACATGAAAAAAACTTCCTACAAGACAGTAATGGAGAACAAGACAAGCACACACACACACACACAAACACTTTATTTTATAAAATAGAGCACCTCCTTTACATAACTCATAGAGCGAACAAAAAAGAACAAAAAGGAACACGATAACCCCGTCCCGACCTCCTCCTACCCCCTTCGTTTTTCATAACCTTGTCCATGTTCCATTTGTTTTCATGTTCCGTTTGTTTTCATGTTCAATTTGTTTCCATGTTCCATTTGTTTTCATGTTCCATTTGTTTTCATGGTCCATTTGTTTTCATGTTCCATTTGTTTTCATGTTCCATTTGTTTTCATGTTCTATTTGTTTCCATGTTCCATTTGTTATCATGTTCCATTTGTTTTCATGTTTCATTTGTTTCCATCTTCAAATTGGTTTCATGTTCCATTTGTTTCCATGTTCCATTTGTTTTCATGTTCCATTTGTTTCCATGTTCCATTTATTTTCATGTTTCATTTGTTTCCATCCTCTAATTGGTTTCATGTTCCATTTGTTTCCATGTTCCGTTTATTTTCATGTTTCATTTGTTTTCATGTTCCATTTGTTTCCATGTTCCATTTGTTTTCATGTTTCATTTGTTTCCATCTTCTAATTGGTTTCATGTTTCATTTGTTTTCATGTTCCATTTGTTTCCATGTTCTATTTGTTTCCATGTTCCATTTATTTTCATGTTTCATTTGTTTCCATCCTCTAATTGGTTTCATGTTCCATTTATTTCCATGTTCCATTTGTTTTCATGTTCCATTTATTTTCATGTTTCATTTGTTTTCATGTTTCATTTGTTTCCATCTTCTAATTGGTTTCATGTTCCATTTGTTTTCATGTTCCATTTGTTTTCATGTTTCATTTGTTTTCATGTTCCATTTGTTTCCATGTTCCATTTGTTTTCATGTTTCATTTGTTTCCATCTTCTAATTGGTTTCATGTTCCATTTGTTTCCATGTTCCATTTATTTTCATGTTTCATTTGTTTTCATGTTCCATTTGTTTCCATGTTCCATTTGTTTTCATGTTTCATTTGTGTCCATCTTCTAATTGGTTTCATGGTTCATTTGTTTTCATGTTCCATTTGTTTCCATGTTCCATTTGTTTCCATGTTCCATTTGTTTTCATGTTCCCTTTGTTTCCATGTTCCATTTATTTTCATGTTTCATTTGTTTCCATCCTCTAATTGCTTTCGTGTTCCATTTGTTTCCATGTTCCATTTATTTTCATGTTTCATTTGTTTTCATGTTCCATTTGTTTCCATGTTCCATTTGTTTTCATGTTTCATTTGTTTCCATCTTCTAATTGGTTTCATGTTCCATTTGTTTTCATGTTCCATTTGTTTTCATGTTCTATTTGTTTCCATACTCCATTTGTTTCCATCCTCTAATTGGTTTCATGTTCCATTTGTTTTCATGTTTCATTTGTTTCCATCCTCTAATTGGTTTCATGTTCCATTTGTTTTCATGTTTCAATTGTTCTCATGTTCCTTTTGTTTTCATGTTCCATGTTCCATTTGTTTCTAGGTTTTGAGGTTGAACTTGAAACCTGAATGTCATAATCTATTGAGAAGATTTTTTAAAAATAATTTCTTGGAGTTTGTTTTGTGAAAAGTCTCGGCAAATCTTTCAATCCTCCGATCTGTTTTTTTCTATAATCCTCTCGCACCTTCTCTCTCCCTCTCTCTCATCTCTCTCTCTTTCTGTACTCATCATTGTGTATCTCTTGATGCCAATCTCTTTCAGTGTGTGTTTCTCCTTAACTTAGTCCCAATGCCTCTCTCTCTCTCTCTCTCTCTGTGTTTCTGTCAGTATCCCCCCCCCCCCCACTGTTTATGTCTCTCTATTTGTCTACCTCTAAATGTCCCTACAACAAATTCTAGTTTTGTACGTTCACTAGAGACATACTTCGCTTCTCTTGTCCCCGTGTCACTTCTTGACAGTGGCGTAGCTAGGATGAAGGAGGAGGGGGAAGAATTTGAAAATCCCCCCCCCCCCGGGCTCCTAAATGAGTGGTTTTTTATTATATTTAATATTAAAAATTACGTAAAATTCAGAAGCCCCCAAAGAGGTCAAGCCCCCCCCTTAGGCCCCCATATGATAGAAAATTCCTAACTACGCCCCTGCTTCTTAAACTCTTTGTATACTGTATTATATTGTTAGTATGAACAATATAATCTATACGAATTGGAATATATAATAGCCAAAAGTTTTGGATTTCTTCCGTTGGTCTATGCATTAGTACAAAGTTAAACTTTTTGTTTTCTTTAAATTGTTGTCCTTCCGGTGTCTTCTTTTTTTTTTTTTTCCCACTTATCTTCTAACTTCGAGGTTAAATCAATTGTTGATCTAATGGTCAGCTACCAAATGGTCAACTGAGAGCAAACACATTATCCAGACTCCTGTTTGACTTGCAGAGAACTGCTTCCTCTGGAGATGGTCACCAAACCGGAGATGGCCCCCAGCAAGATGTCGCTATCAGCAAACCGGAGATGACCAAAGCACGCTATATTCGCCACGATAATTCCGCCTTGAGATGGCCTTGACCAAAGGCTTCGACTCCCCCATCCTAACTGACTAGATGCCAAATATTGACCACCGCTGTGTCTTGTACCAGTCGGTGGTGCTGTCACTGTGAGCGAAGGTCACGCCGACCCCCCCCCCCCCATTGTCTTCACATCACCCCACACACACACCCGCACGTCCGCAGTCATTCGTCTAACTACGTTTTTGAGGGAGTACTTTTAGATTGACAGTTCGCGGGTCGTTGTTATTTTCGCTCTGACCATTTGAGAATGTCGTGAGTCCAGCACAACGATAGGTGGACAAAGCGACAAACTCAATGAAATATATAAGTCCCTCAGACACGACTTCCTGCCCAACACTTACGTTCCATAGCGAAATTCCAAACACCAATGTGCCCAAAGTAACAGTCTCAAGTTACAGTAACTATCCAAAGTAACAGTCTCAAGTAAATATCCAAAGTAACAGTCCCAAGTAAATATCCAAAGTAACAGTCCCAAGTAAATATCCAAAATAACAATCCCAAGTAAATATCCAAAGTAACAGTCTCAAGTAAATATCCAAAGTAACAGTCCCAAGTAAATGTCCAAAGTAACAGTTCCAAGTAAATATCCAAAATAACAGTCCCAAGTAAATATCCAAAGTAACAGTCTCAAGTAAATGTCCAAAGTAACAGTCTCAAGTAAATATCCAAAGTAACAGTCTCAAGTTAATATCCAAAGTAACAGTCTTGAGTAAATATCCAAATTAACAGTCCCAAGTAAATGTCCAAAGTAACACTCTCAAGTAAATATCCAAAGTAACAGTCCCAAGTAAATGTCCAAAGTAAGAGTCCCAAGTAAATATCCAAAGTAACAGTGCCAAGTAAATATCCAAAGTAAACTCCCCCTCCCTCCAAAATAAATAAATAAAAAGTTCAAAGTATAAAGTAAAGTTACCCTTTTCAGACCTTGTGAACTATAGGGCAGATGAGGTCATATGTTTCTGTGGCCTACGGTTAACGAATTTGCATGTGGCAAACCGCCTTTACTTTTCCCCAAAAATGTCAGGTACCCAGTGGCATCAAAGATTAATCCCGAAATTGAAAAATCTCAATCTTCACTAGGATTCGAACCTCCAATTTTATTCGCCAATTGCTTTACCGCTCAGCCACCGCGTCACCTGTTCAAAGTATAACTCACAAGTAAAAGTCCCAAATAAAATTCCCAAGTAACAAAGTAAACGTGTCCCTCCCCACCACCTAAAAATAAAGACAGGCCAAAATAAAATAATGAACACTCCAAAGTAGAAGTCCCAAGAAAGCGTCAGTAAACTAAGAGATGGTAGACTACTTAATACGACAAACACAATCCATCTTTCAGATTTAAATTAGGTCAAGTGGTGTTGATCAATAGACTAGAGATGAGAGGTTCCCATTCTAGGGATGAGAGGTTCCCAGTCTAGGGATGAGAGATTCCCAGTCTAGGGATGAGAGGTTCCCAGTCTAGAGATGAGAGGTTCCCAGTCTAGAGATGAGAGGTTTCCAGTCTAGAGATGAGAAGTTCCTAGTCTAGAGATGAGAGGTTCCCAGTCTAGAGATGAGAGGTTCCCAGTCTAGGGATTCATATACTCAAATTCATCAATGGACGTACTTAGAACGTACTTTTACAAGGTTTGCTTTGAGTTGCTTAAAGTAGCAAAGTGATCACAAGAAGTGTGGGAACCACTGCAATAAGCACAGAAAGTTTGGGAGCCACTTCTAAAAGCAAAGATAGTTTGAGAACCACTTTTATAAAATAGGCAATTTTGGTGATTCCGACTATTGTGGTGTCAATGAACTTGACTGACTGAGCAGAATCTTAGGTAGGCCTAGTAATAGGTTTTCGGCAGAGGCGGCTTTAGCAGTCCGCGGGCCCTGGGCAAGTGCCCCATCAGGACCACGAATATTTGCACAATGGGTTAAGGTGCGGGCCCTGGGAGAGTTGCCCCACTCTCGACCCCCTAAGGCCGCCTCATGTTTTTGAAATGACTTAATGTATACTAGGAAAACGACAACACCAGTGTTTCCCAAACTGTGTTCCGCGGAACACTAGGGTTCCTCGAGGCCTGAATAGGTTTTCCACGAACTACTGGAATAATTAACTAGTAGGCCACCCCGTGAATTAATCTCTCTAAAGAATAAGCAACGAGTTCGCTAAATACTCAGAATGTGCGAAGTGTTCCGTTAAGGAAAAAAAATTTGGGAAACGCTGAACTATACAAACAGCAGCGGTAATGACAGCAAAGTAGAAAAATGACATGGTAACTAAATTGTTTCACGATTTCTAGACCATTTTGAAACTTAATACTGAAACAGAATTAAACATGATGAAAACAGGACTTAGACCTATCACTGAGGATATGCATCGCAAGAGTCTGAGAGTAAATGTACCTATTAATAGCTCAGTCATATAGTATACGTATACTTGTTCTAAATGTTTGTGTTACTATTTATAGTAATTGCACACGTGATTTTCAGTCACGGTCTGGAGAAGTTTCTTTGTGGTTAATGTATAAATAGAAAGGGTTTTGGGGCACTGATGTTACCCCGCATGTATGCACTGATGTGAGGGTAATTGGTAGAATAGAGTGTTGTGGGGCAGGGGGGGGGGGCAGCTCAGGAGGGCACTCGTTTAA
>JAZGLO010001476.1:100000-116245 GCA_036873155.1 Biomphalaria sudanica
CAGCACTAATGAGTTTGTCCTGAAGACACGACCAGGGGAAGGCTCTTCGTTTTTCATTGTTGGATAACGCTTTTGTAATTGAATACTGACCTACATTCAGAAGTGTAGCTGGCCCGGAGAAATGTAATTTAGGGCCCACATCTCCCTTTGTAGCATCAAAAACTTATCTCAAAGAGACTTACATCTAACGGCGTGTAACAAGAAAGGGGGAGGGGGCGGTAATAAATACATATATTCACTCTCAGACCTTTCAGAAACAAAACAACAACAACAACAAAATAGATAACGCCTCTGATAAGTCATGCACAGTGGTGTCTAAACTACGGTCCGCGGGCCACATCCGGCCAGTAGAAGCGTTTTTTTAGTGCTTAAAGGGAATCTCCGACTAATGACTATCACAGCCTAATCCTATGGACTAGGCCCGGTGGTCACTGTAAATATTAAGCGATCGTAATCTTCGTGACCCATTTCAAAGATGCCAGATCGATGCTCTTGGTTTGATCTAGAGGAGAGCGACGTAGGCATGTCTAAGAACAAAATATAATGTTATCTGTGTTGTTGTTTTTTTTTACTCGTACTCTCATTGGCATGTGAAGAATTTAATGCCTAATTTATAAAACATATATAATTATTTCCAAGCATTTAAATGGAAAAATGGTATCATGTATACTATTACGCCTTTAACTCAGAAAAAAAAAAAAAAAAACCATCAGAGTTTTCTTTAAAGGAGGCAGCAGAGCTCAGTTCCAGTTGAGGGGACGATCTATATGTATGAGTCGTAATTGTTTTTTTTTTAAATTACCCATTGAGTTTGAAATCGATTCTTATTTTATGTAACGATATAAACGTAGATTCGAAGAAGTAAAATCCGAACTTTCGAATTCAGTAAAGAGCAAAACGATACCACAGAAAGTCCATGTCTATAGAGACGCTCCAAACTCTCACGAGATGCAACAAGTGGTACGAGTTAATATCGATTCTACAACAGATTGACCAACTAAAAAAAAAGTGAAATCGATTCCGACATATGTATTTTCTCTCATCGTTAAGCGTTGCTAAATGGCTTTGGCTTGTACAGCGATACCAAGCGAGCAGAAGTTTGAAAACAGACACACGAGTAAAACTCTGGGGTTAGCGTGACCTCTAGAACGACCAAAGGTTGGACATCTTTGCCATAAACTATCAGAGTAAAAAGAGAACCAGAAGAAGAGTTTAATTTTGGAATTAAAGATGAGAGCTCGAAATGTCTCGAGAGATATTTGATACAAGTGCAGAAAGTGAAAAGTATAAGGCGCAGCTAGATCTGTCATCTGATGTCTATTTAATGTCATGTTCATGTCATGTCTATATATTATATTATATTATTATATATTACTAATAGTAGTGTCATGTGTCCTTGAAATAGATCCTCGTGATGTCATTCTCATGCAATTTGTCCATGCAATGTTTCTATGTAATCTGTCCTCGTAATGTGTCCATGTAATATATCCATGTAATTTTGTCTATGAGAAGTGTCCATTTAATGTGTCTAATCTGTCCACGTAATGTGTCTATGCATTGTGAAAGGTGCCCAGATAATTTACCCGTATAAGGTGTCTTTGAATTTATTGTATTGTGTCCATGCAATATGTCCATGTAATATGTCCAAGTAATGGTCTGGAGCATAACTGACCTCACTACTCCCTCTCCCCTCCTCCTTATCTCAGTCCCTCCTCTCCTCCACCCGTCACCTGTGGACTTCCCCAATGCGTTTATCTAGTACATTTTTTTCGGGATTTCCATCAGGGTGTAATGACTTATTGATTGGTACATTTATTTAAAGGTGTTCCTGAGCGACCTTCACCTCTAGAGAAATATTTATTGACCTTCATTAAGTCTCCACATGGAGTCTGTCAATTGAACAACTTTGACAACACAAATCATTTAGTACAATATAATTACGAAGTCCTCTTTGTTTCTCTGTGTCTTCATTTCTAAGGAGATGATATAGCTTCAAGATCTAGCACTTTATATATAAATATAACATTTATTTGTATGTCATAGGTCAATAATAGAATATGCATCCTCCGTTTGGGACCCCTCAACTCAAGAAAACATTAAGAAACTGGAACAAACACAAAATAGAGCAGTGAGATTCATAACAAACGAATATTCACATTTGACTAGAGTAACACCTTTAGTAAAATCACTAAATTTAGAAAGCCTTCAGGACAGAAGACTTAAAAGTAAAGTAGCAATTATACATAAAACACTGAACCATAATCTTCAAATACAAAAACAAAATTTAATAAAATACTCAGAAAGACACAAAGATAAAGGTACATTCCTCGTCCCATATGCTAGGACAAATTTGTACAAATACTCCTTCTTCCCTAGTGCTATTAGAGCATGGAATGGGTCGCCTGAACTATCCAGGAAAACCAGTGACTTGTCAGAATTCAAGTCATTGGTTAATATGCATGACTAAATGTATGACGCCTAGGACAAAATCATCTTTTTTGAAGTAACGTCTGTATTATATAAGATAAGATAAGATATCTTCTTATCTTATACATTACAGACGTGATTTCAAAACAGAAGATAATCAAGTCCTTTGCGCGTCCCTGCATCAATCTAGTCATATGTGTTAATGAGTGGCTTAAAGCTCTGCCAAATCATTGATTTTCGTGGCTGATTCAGGCAACCCGTTCCATGCGCTAATAGATCTAGGGAAGAAGGAGCACTTGTGCATGTCCTAGTATATGGAATAAGAAATGTGTCTCTCATTTATATGTTTACTTTAAGCCATTTCATTTTTCACAAACAAAACAAAAAAGTAAAGAAATACTTTAAAAAAAACAAACAACCTAAGCTTAAACTTATACTAAGCGTACTTGTATCAATTAGTTTGGATCTTGTAATTAAATTTGTAATAGATCTAGACTAGCAATAAAAAAGCATTTTTAGAAAAAAAGGAGGGGCGGGGGGGAAGACCTGAATTCGAACTCATGGCTAAAGCCTTCTCAGGCTTCTCGAGCCAACACGGTAACCACTCTGCTAGAGGAGAGCTTATGAGATGGAAGAATGTATAGTTATCTATTGTTTCTATAGCCTCTTCCTATTTTTCAGGTCTGTGTTCACTAAGACTCAAACGATGACCTATAAAGGGCACTAATTCACCTTATACCACCACTTCAGACAATTACTATTTATTTACCTTTTTAAAACATTCTTGTTATGTCAGGTGATAGAAATAATTGTGGAAAATTTCAGCTTGATCCTAGATTGGGTGTGGAAGAAATAATGTGTACAAACTTTATACCAGACAGACAGACAAACAGACTGAGTTAATATAGGCTTTGTAAAATAATAACAAGAAATGGATTACTTCAAAAGAATGGAAATTCATCTAAAAAAACAAACACTGTGTCGGTAAATGTAGATATGCTTAATCAATCAATCAATCCATTAAATCATGCATCCATCTATTTATTCATACATACTTCCAACTATCTATCCATTAATACATCCGTCCGTTAATCCATCCTTCCATTCATTATCAATTCACCAGTCAGTCAATCCGCTAAACCATTTTTACCTTCTTAAGTTGTTATTGACATGTCCCCTACGTTTCTGTCAACCTAGATCTAGGTGTACCTGATGTAAGCAAGTGACTCATAACAACAAAATACCATTGATTGAGCTCGTCTTACCTTGATGAAAACCCGCCGGTAATTTGGTGATCAATACTTGGAAATACCCATGTGAGTAATGTATACAAAGTAAGTACTCATGTCTGGTATGTCTGATACCTTGGTGGTGGGATGGGGCAGGGGGGAAGGAAATAGCGGGGAGTAATTGGTAAAGAAAATAACATAAATCTTGCTTTTTGGAAGAAACTAATTTCAGCTCTACCTGATTGGTTGGTTAAAAATTTTTTTTTGGGAAAATCCATTTCATCAGGTTTTAGTCTGAAATTATCGGTATTGATTAGGAAGAGACTGTCGGCATGCAGACGTGAGTATTGGCGGGAAACAAAGCATCCCAGTCACGTGCACTTCATGATCTCTCTTTGGTATGGTGTGTAGCAGACGTGAAATTACACCTGGTGGTCTCGAGAACTGTCCACGTAGACGCTCAGAATGTGGTGGTTTCAGAACTTTTAGTTTGTCACCGAAAAAAAAATAATTTTGTACCTCCCCCTCCCCTCCTTTATTTTGATTTTTGTGTTTCAAAGTTTTTTCACCTGTAGCTGATAAGTATGGTGTAGTTACTGTGAAATCAATAACTATTAGTGTAAACAATGTCAGGGGCGTAGTCGAATGAAAAATCCGTTGGAATGAGATGCTTACGCTTGCCTAAGAGAAACAGACCCCTTGAACTCCACGACAGATTGAAAAGTACAAGTCAAAGACTAAACGAGCAACTAGGTTTGTCTCGACCAGCATGCCCTGCATACATCTTGTGTCACTTTATAAAACATTTCTTTACAAACTTATGAAGCCTGATTTTTTTTTAAACTCAGTGACAGTTTCTTCCTTTTTTCTTCTTACTATTACAAAGCTTATATAAACTCTGTCTGTCTGTCCGTCAGTCTGGTACTAATTTTATACACGTTATTTCTCCCAAGTTAAAATTATTTAATGTATCTAACCCAACAGGAATCAATTAGAACAATAACCAAATAATTATTTTCTTACATTTCGAAAAGGGAAATAAATTCTGCATTATGGAGAGATTTAATTGTAAGTGTGAAGTTTCTCTCCTTGGATACGCTTTAAAAAAAAGTATCGTTCAACTTTTGTTAATATAAAGCTTTTCTTTCCGCTTCAGAGTGCCTCAGCCACTCTTCCAGCTTCCTCCAGGCGTCTTCTTGGCTCAGCCACTCTTCCAGCTTCCTCCAGGCGTCTTCTTGGCTCAGCCACTCTTCCAGCTTCCTCCAGGCGTCTTCTTGGCTCAGCCACTCTTCCAGCTTCCTCCAGGCGTCTTCTTGGCTCAGCCACTCTTCTAGCTTCCTCCAGGCGTCTTCTTGGCTCAGCCACTCTTCCAGCTTCCTCCAGGCGTCTTCTTGGCTCAGCCACTCTTCTAGCTTCCTCCAGGCGTCTTCTTGGCTCAGCCACTCTTCCAGCTTCCTCCAGGCGTCTTCTTGGCTCAGCCACTCTTCCAGCTTCCTCCAGGTGTCTTCTTGGCTCAGCCACTCTTCCAGCTTCCTCCAGGCGTCTTCTTGGCTCAGCCACTCTTCCAGCTTCCTCCAGGCGTCTTCTTGGCTCAGCCACTCTTCTAGCTTCCTCCAGGCGTCTTCTTGCCTCAGCCACTCTTCCAGCTTCCTCCAGGCGTCTTCTTGGCGAGTCTCTCCAACTGTCCTTTCCCATCAGCTTGGCATCTGCTTCCAAATCGCTACGCTATGTATTTCTGGGCCGTCTATTTCCTTGGGGAGGGGGGGGGGTTCCTAGGTTAGGGGTTGTCCGATAATAATTATCTAGTGGCACTTTAATGCTAAGTGTTAGAAGATTTTTCTGTTAAATGTTTAAAATGTTTTACATGTTTCGGTTGTTCCTTCAGAGTTGAAGATAATTACTTCCTAGTCCAAACCTCCCGCAGGACGACGGGGGATGGGAGCGGGCAGGGTTTGAACCCGGGACCATCGATAAATCTGAACGACAGTCCAGCGTGCAAACCGCACGACCAGGCAGCCATCCTGATGGTCCTGACTAAAACAGTATCCCTTGTCCCTCATAACTTATCGCCACCTTAGTTCAGATATTCGTGGTTAGTCATTTGATTAGAAATTATTCATTTCTCCCTGTGGTTGTTTGAAATTGATTATTTTTGTCCGTAAAGTTATTTTACTTGTTATATGACCTATTCGAAGGCATGATAGTTGAGCGGTAAAGCGCCTGTCCTCTGAAACGGGGTCCCGGGTTCGAATCTGGGATGATGACTGGGATTTTTAATTTCGTGATCTAGGGGCACCTCTGAGTCCACACAGCTGTAATCGGTACCTTGACAAGAGTTGTGGAAAAGTAAAGGCGGTTGTTCGTTGTGCTGGCCACTTGACATCCTCGTTAACCTGGGCCAAAGAAACAGATGACCTTTAATTTATCTGCCCTATAGACCACAAGAGAAAATGTACTTTTTGGATTTCTGTTTGATTTAAATCTTGCTCATCGCGGGAGTATTTATCTTGTTGGATTAAGTTTGAAGATATTAAAATTTTAAGGCATTGTATTCAACGCTGTTTCTTTAATGCGTTGCTCTGGACTCTTAGAGGCATCTTTGAACCTGCAGATGTTACGTTACGTAGAGAGACATGAAGTCTAAGTGATAGTGTAGGCAACACAAATGCTAAACAAAATTCTTGACAACCAAAAACTATTACTTACAACTAACTCTGTTAATTCTTGACGGAAAATGTGTGGTACTCTATCATTTCGCATAGGGCGTGGTGGCTGTGGGTAAAACGCTTGGCTTACGATCCGAGGCATTCCGGGTTCGAATCTCTGTGAAGACAGTGATTTTAAATTTCGTGATTTTTAGGGCACGCCTCCTCGGAGTCCAGCCCAACTCTAACGGAACCTTAAATGAGTTGGGGAAAAGTTAAGATAGTTGGTCGTTGTGCTGGCCACACGAGACCTTTGTTAACCGTGGGCCACAGAAATAAATGATCGCAAAGTCTGAAAGGGCTACTTTACTTCTTGCTTTCTCATTTCTCTCTTTTCTTCTCTCTCTCTCTCTCTTCCTCTCTTTGTATCTCCACCTCAGCAGTCCCATTCTCAACGTTATAATCAGGTGTTCTACCGCTAGCCTACATTCCCATAGACTTAAGATCGAAAAAAAAAAATCCCAGTTGTATTATATGTCGACTACCTAAATGCTCGGTTTCTTTGTTCATACTCTGTCGTCATGGCAACACTCTCACACACACACACAGTACCAGCACACATACATGATTGAGAAGTACAATTTAATCCTCAATTTTATGCACTGTGGGCTTCGTGCTGCGTTACTTCCGGGTCGGAGACACAAATTTAGAGAACATAAATTAACGAACTCACAGCTGTAAAGTTGTTTGTTTTGCTTGAAAATATACTGGTAGTTACATTTAAAAAAAAAACAACCTCAATTTTATTGATTAATAAATAGAATTAGTAATGTTATTTAGATCATCAGTTTGATGGCGTAATTATAAAAAATAGGTAACCCTTGCGAATTTTTGTGGGGGCAGTTGTTTCTGTGGCCCACGGTTAAATTCGACGTGAGTCTTTAACGATTTGAACACTAAGTTTGACTTCTGCTTCAACCTTTGCTTCTGCTCGTTTAGTGACGTATGAGGTTACGAAGGTCAAGGTCTGAGCTCGTTCTGCTATTTTTTAGATATGCAGCAGGTATTTGTGGAGAAAAAGATGTCGGGCAGAGGCCTAGTAGCTAAGAGTCTTAGGGAGGGTCACTACTCTGACTGCCGCCCTGGGTACCCCCCATCAATGCCTCTCATTAAGCCTAGATGCTCGAAATCACAGACACACACACACACTAGTAAATACACACCTGCACGTGTAAACTGCAGCTTCGTTGACATCCCTTTTCATTATCAGCTCACCCTTTATGGGCCCATTGACATTGAGTTGTATCCCCCTGGAGGTGATCGAAGTTAAAGGAAAGAGGAGGAGGAGGGGGGTGAAAGAGTTAAGGAATGTATTGATTGACCCATCATAGTATGTGAGTCCCACAGGTCAGACCTTCTTACGAGACAAGGTCAATTTGAGCACAATGCGGCAAATTAAAAGCTGTTTAAGGCCTTGTTGTATTAATACAGCAAGGTAAACTATGGGAGTGGGGGGTTATTAAGCACGCGACTGTCAGCGCAACAGCTTGTTTGTAATAGTGTTGGAGGTGCGTAGCGGGCACTTAGTCTAAGGGTCAGCTCTCGTTCAGTGACGAAAGATTTTGAAGGTGGGGGGATGTGTGTGTTTGTGTTTTTGTTATATTTATGCCTATGTGTATGGCTTCTGGTTGAGAAGTGGTGAAACATGTTGGTGTCAAAGACCATTCCAGGTCCCAAACGTTGCAGGCTAAAGGCCAAATTATTTAATGAATTAATTCGTAATATGTGAATTGTGCTAGTGGATATTTTCACGATAAACTAAGCGTTGCCAAGGACGCTAAATTAAACTACAGTGTTGCCAACTAAATTAAAAAAAAGAATTTGAGCTCTATCTCGATTGAGTATCAGTTGATATTCGTATGAACTCTATTTTACTATAACCTTTAGTTGCCTTTCGCATGAGTTTAAAGTCATAGAGAACATGTCACATGCAATATCTGTATTGAAAGCATTCTGTCATTCCAACGGAAGAGCTTAGATAGACAGACAGACAGACAGACAGACAGATAGATAGATAGATAGATAGATAGATAGATAGATAGATAGATAGATAGATAGATAGATAGATAGATAGATAAATTTTCGTCATTGTAATAAGCCCACATTTTTATTATTGAATGTCAATAAAAGCCAATTAAGTATAAGTGCTGGACCATTCATTTTAAGTCCACATACACGACGTTACAACTCTAAGTAGGGCTACTGCTGAAGTGGGTTTTTTTTCCCCCCGTTTTCTTTAGTAACAAACAAGGGCGTTCACTCTGAACAAACCAAATGTATATTCCTGCTATCTTCTCAACAAGATCTCCTCCGCCATATTGTTTTGACCTGACTACTTGAGGCTCACTATCTAAAAGAGACGTTAGTTTGTTTTTTATTTTTTTTATTTTATTTCATTCTACCCAGAGCATATCTAACCCTACCCACACCGTGCCCCCCCCCCCCTCACAAAACACACACTTACACACATAAACTTTGATAAACTGATGTTTTTCTTTGATTAAACAAAAGATTACAAGTAAAAACAAATCCGGTGGTGACAATGTACTGTTTTGTAACGTTTTACATCATGGTTTTTATTTATGGAATACAAGTCCATGGATTCCTTTTCTACATTGTAATCATTCTAAAAGTCGGGTCGAAGACTCTTGGAACTCAACGCCTATGGAAGCTTGCCTCCATCTGTCTGTCTGAATAAACTTCTGTCTGGTAAAGATCCTAAAGCAGGGGTTCTCAAACTGTGGCTCGCGACCCCTTTGGGGGGTCGATTGACGATTTGCCAGGTGTCTCCTAAGACCATAAAAAAAATGAATTGTTTTTGTCTATTCTTCTATTGCTGTATGTGTTGTGTGTGTGTGTGTGTGGGGGGGGGGGGGTCGCGGCAGAGTGGGGGATTGTAAAAAGGGGTCGCCGAGCCTAAAAGGTTGAGAACCGCTGTGACCTAAAGTAAACTCGTTAAATACCTACTACCTTTAAAGTATTGTTACGGTGGTACATTCAACATTTAAAACATCGAACAGGGTGCGGATTTATTTTTATTTCCATCAAAAAAAGCCCCTTTGTCAGGTCCGGATCTACGCTAATGCAAAACTGTGGGGCCTCGACCTTAAATTTGGTCTTCCGTATTTCAAAAAATATAAAATTGTTAAAAATAAATGCCAATTAAATATACGAATTTAAAGGAAATCAGATTAAATTTACAAGTATTTCTTTCTGTGCAAATGTCACACGCTTTTAAATTTGTCACTACTAATAAGTGAATTTAGATTGACGCTTGAAACTAAAGGGGCTTCCATCAAAGCCCAGCTCCTAGTACTCCACTAATTAAAGTTCGGATTTTGTTACTGAGTCCAGCCAGCCCCTAATGGGTACCTGACATTAATTGGGGAAAGTAAAGGCGGTTGGTCATTGTGCTGGCCACATGACGCTCTCGTTGGCCTTGGGCCACAGAAACAGATGACCTTTACTTCATCTGACCTATAGCTCGCAAGGTGTGAAGGGGCTACTTTCATTACTTACCACGAACCTGTTACTCGTGCAAAAAATATTTAGTGGTGTGATATAAAGCATATCACAGCAGACCACTTCTTGAATTGCAGTTCCTCGGGGGGGAAGGGTGATATAACCGAGACCATCCGTTAGGTTCGTACGGATCTGTGACTTGGCAATGAGCTATTGGTCTAAACTGACCACAGGTTGTGACTTCGCTGGTCTGTGTTCAGGTCTCAATGTATGTGAGAGTCTCTAGCATGATCTGCGGCTGTCAAGGTGGTTCCCTACTGGAAGATTGTTTTAAAGCAAAGTACCACTCTTGGATTTGATCGAACGGCCTTTATTTGTTCAAACCATGTGTGCAAGGGGGGTAGTGGAACTAAGCAATGTACTCATGGCTGGACATTGACCACCCAAACTTAGGTCTATATTTTTTTTTTTGCGTTGGTACACATCAGAAAAAACGTGGCATTCCCCCCATTTCCGGTTTAGGGATTTCTGTCAATACGCGTAGACTCACGTCATTGAGTCCACTCTCTACTGTTCATTGAGACACAAAGATAAACAAATTCCCCAATGACCTTGACCTCAAAGAGTACTTTACGTTGTACCCCTCCTCCCCCTTTTTGTTTCTGAACACCCCGCTCTCTGAATCGCAGCGTGTGCATTCATTAAACCGAGCGGCGATGGTCACTCCTCTGGCCTTGCACTCTTGCAGGTGGGTGAGTAGTTTTGGGTGTGGCCGAGTTGGAAGCTAATCAACATTCTGTTAGCCCCTCGATTGAATTTACAGACTGTAATCAATATTTACCGGTCTACGAGCTTTTCATTCATGTTGTTGCGTTCTCTGTCTCTTTGTCTTTCTGTCTCTCTATCTCTCTCCTACCTTCTGTCTCTTTGTCTTTCTGTCTCTCTATCTCTCTCCTACCCACTGTCTCTTTGTCTTTCTGTCTCTCTATCTCTCTCCTACCCTCTGTCTCTTTGTCTTTCTGTCTCTCTATCTCTCTCCTACCCTCTGTCTCTTTGTCTTTCTGTCTCTCTATCTCTCTCCTACCTTCTGTCTCTTTGTCTTTCTGTCTCTCTATCTCTCTCCTACCCTCTGTCTCTTTGTCTTTCTGTCTCGCTATCTCTCTCCTACCCTCTGTCTCTTTGTCTTTCTGTCTCTCTATCTCTCTCCTACCCTCTGTCTCTTTGTCTTTCTGTCTCTCTATCTCTCTCCTACCCTCTGTCTCTTTGTCTTTCTGTCTCGCTATCTCTCTCCTACCCTCTGTCTCTTTGTCTTTCTGTCTCTCTATCGCTCTCCTACCCTCTGTCTCTTCGTCTTTCTATCTCTCTCCTACCCCCTCTCTTTCTCCCCTCTCTCTTCTACCGCTAACGTCACCCCTCTCCCCCCCCCCCCCACCCACGTTTGAAATGCTATTTGCACCGGTGAAGATCCCCCCCCCCCCCCCCGCTTTAAAACATGTCACTTATTGAAAATGGTTGATTACCTCCCCTCCGTCAGCCATCGTCAACCCTTCTCTTGATCACGTCAACACATTTTTGTTTCTCTATTGCATGAATAAATTAAAAGGATCACTGGGTTAGGGTTAGGTGATTTCGTATTTCTTTTTATTTATCAAATCTTAGTAGTATAGATAGATAGATAGATAGACAGACAGACAGACAGACAGACAGATAGATAGATAGATAGATAGATAGATAGATAGATAGATAGATAGATAAATAGATGGATTGATAGATAGATAGACAGACAGACAGACAGATAGATAGACATATAGATAGATGGATAGATAGATAAATAGATAGATTGATAGATAGATAGATAAATAGATGGATTGATAGATAGATAGATAGACAGACGGACAGACAGATAGATAGACAGATAGATAGAAGGATAGATTGATAGATAGATAGATAAATAGATAGATAGATATATAGATAAATAAATAAATAGATAGATAGATAGATAGATTAGATAGATAGATAGATAGATTCAGATATATTCACAAACCAGATTGATATATCCATACAGTGTTTAAAATCTCGCACTATTTCATGCCCCCTGTAAATGCACTTTGAAATACCCGGATGTTTAATAGCACCATGTTTGAAAGCACGCAGTTTTACAGTCAGCCACCATTGTTTCAAGAGTGTACATATTTATGTTTATGCTTGACGGTTTTCATTCTACAAATGTATCCCTTTATTACGTATTTGTTTTCATCAAGGTGGGCTGTAACAGATGAGGCAAGGTGGCTTGGCTTTCGAGACGGAGTCCAGGGTTCGAATCCTGGTGAAGATTGGTATTTTTAATTTCGGGATCTTTGGGCGCCCTTGAGTCCACCCAGCTCTAATGGGTACCTAACGTTAATTGGGGAAAGTAAAGGCGGTTGGTCGTTGTGCTGGCCACACGACACCCTCGTTCATGAAAGTAGAAAGAAAGAAGAATTTCACTTTCTCCAAACATGAAGAGTATAACATCATAGACCTACTCCAAACCGGTATCTGGAAATTTAGGCACCGGATATTTAGGCACCGGATATTTAGGCACCCGGAAATTTAGGCACCCGGAAATTTAGGCACCGGATATTTAGGCACCCGGAAATTTAGGCACCCGGATATTTAGGCACCTGGAAATTTAGGGACCCGGATAATTAGGCACTTTTTGACAAGGCGGATAATTAGGCACCGGATAATTAGGCACTCTTTAATAAGCGTCCTTAATTTTGAAAATCATTTAAAAATGTTAACGTATACTTTATCCTTAGGCTATGGGCTATCGGTGACGTTATAATAAATAGCAAACTAGAACGATTCTTACTAAAGAAAAGCTGAACAAATGGGAAGAAAAAGACAATCATAAGAATGTGTGGAAACAAATAACTCCTGAGTCATTATATACTATAGACATCACAGGATTCAGGGGAGGGGAGGTAGAGAGGATTCTCCGCTCATTGCTTCAGTCCATCACCAGCCCCTCAAAAGTTGACTGGTGAGTTTTTTTTAAATTGATTATGCAATCTGTGAGTGCCACTTGGTTGCAGAAAAAACTCTAACAACTTAATGAACAGGAAAAACACTCTAGTAGTCGATATCAAAAGCTTTCGAACAATGAGACTTAGTAGTCACAGAAACAGCTTTTATACATTGACCTGCTGAAAGAGGCCACTAACACTGGACCACAAATCGACTTTGATGTAGCTGGATAAAAACGTTTATAGCATCGGGATGATATTTCGCAGGTCGCGGAAAAGACTCGATACATTTCGAACCCAGGAGTCTCATAGGATCAACAGGTGGACCCAATTTCTTTTGAGATACCCGCCCGTGTAAAGGAGCCTGATTCATTGTTTTATCATAAATTGTCAACATAATCATCATATTAAGAACTTTAAAGATTTTCAATGAAAAGAGACCACTATTCCAAAAATTAATATAGAAATTTTCATCTCATCTGTCTTTTCCATAAACTCTTTATTTTTTTAATTTCAAAACATTATATTTTATCGCGATTTCTAGCCATTTTGCAATGTCCAACCATATATATTTTATATAAATATTATAGCACATAAATTTGCATATATTGAATATATGCGTAGGTATAGTTAAAAATTAATTACCACAAAAAAATTTGAAGGAGGTAACACACCTATACACTTACACAATAGATCTTCCTAAAGAGGTTGAAAATAGAGATTAATGCTGTTATAAAAAAATGAATACTACTTTAGTTTATTAACATATCAGATCCCTATAAGTAACGCAAGCTAAGCCTCCTCCTCATTCCCATACTCTTTTTAAGGAGACAAGTTTCTCCAGACTTCCAATTTAGCACCTATGCTGTTCCATACCCTTGACCCCAGTGTGTAGCCTTAAGATTCACTAAGCAACTTTTACGACCAAGTTTACATCTATCTGCGAGAAATCCTCTCCCTTAAGTGGGAGTGTGTGCCCCCCCCCCGCCTATCCCATTTTAAAAGTACGACCCCTCCCTTTCCCACAAGCAGAGGGCAATTGCGATTATATTTAACGCCAACACTTCCGACATAATAAAAATATTTTATAATACTTTTTAATTCTAAGTATTTACATGAGTAACTAATATTTACACAAATTGCATAATCATCAATTACAAAAACTCACCAGTCAACCTTAGGAGTTGGTGATGGAGGGAAGCAATGAGTGGAGAATCATCTCTACCTCCCCTCCCCTGAATCCTGTGATGTCTATATTATATAATGACTCAGGAGTCTTTTGTTTCCACACATTCTCATGATTGTCATTTTTTCCCATTTTGTCAGCATTTCTTTAGCTAGAATCGTTATAGTTTGCTATTTATTATAACGTCACCGATAGCCCATAGCCTAAGGATAAAATATACGTTCACATTTTAAATTGATTTTCAAAATTAAGGTCGCTAATTAAAGAGTGCCTAATTATCCGGTGCCTAATTATCCGCCTTGTCAAAAAGTGCCTAATTATCCGGTGCCTAAATTTCCGGGTGCCTAATTATCCGGTGCCTAAATTTCCAGGTGCCTAAATATCCGGGTGCCTAATTTCCGGGTGCCTAAATTTCCTAAATTCCTCCAAACCTTCTGTAGGACGTCAGGGCTTAAACATGAATTTCAAATTAAAATATTAATTCTTTGCTTACATATTATATACTTTTAGTTTTATATATATATAGTTTAATTGTACTAATTTATTCTGTTGTCAAGGCAGTAGTAACAGGGGGGGGGGGGGAGAAGGAGCATAATGAAGGTGGCCTTTCTTGTTAGTCCTATTCAGATTCTCACCCCCACCCCCACTTTTTTTCTTTCTTTCATCAAGCCTCTGTGGTCTACTCTTACTGCAGCATCGACCAGCATCTGTTGCTCCACCCCGACCACCCCCCCCCCTTTCTCCCCTCAGTACGCTTTCCGTGTATGATGCAACATGGCCTGACAGGAAATAATAAGCCTGACCTGACAACACCCTTGTTATGCCGATCTTAACAAAAAAAAGGTCCGGTTATATTTCTTGGGAACTTTCAACCCAAACTGAAAGCCGCGTCAAGTCAGCACCACGTGGTCTTAAGTAGGTCAAAGCGCGCGTTACTTTGAATGACGTAGCTAGACGAAGTATGGAAATTTCTTTGATTCAATCTCGTCAACATGAGTCAAACGGTTTCAGAGTTTAAACGCTCCCACCCCCACCCCGTCTTTATTCCCGCAAGAATCTGATTCAATAATGGAAATTTCCGATTTCTAAAAAAATGTTTGGCTTTAACCAAAAATTAACAAAGGCATGCGTTAACAATGAATCATGCATGTAGTTCTCTCCCTTAGGGAATTCCCCTATGTGCAGTTATTTTGACATGTCACACGGCATGTCATTAAACTAGATGAACAGACAGAATATGTCTGGATGTAGACTCTCTTGGATTAAAATTAAATAATGACAAATGATATGGTACTTAGAAAATGTGGAAAAAATAAAGCATTAATGAATAGATGTTTGAATGTAACTTGCAAGAGCTGGCACACATGGGTCAGGGGTCAGGAATACAACGTCAAGCCTCCCCCCCCCCCCTTTTTCAGTAAACTGTGACTGAACGTCAAGCACCCTTCAGTAAATTGTGACTGAACGTCAAACCCTTCTTCAGTAAACTGTGACTGAACGTCAAGCCCCCCTTCAGTTAACTGTGACTGAACGTCAAGCCCCCCTTCAGTAAACTGTGACTGAACGTCAAGCCCCCCCCCCCCCCCCCAGTAAACTGTGACTGAACCCAAACCGAGTCTTACTGTATCTAGTATGATTGAACATTTCAAACAAACAAGAAAAAGACAGACCACACACAAGGTATCATAAGACAGACCAGACACAAAGTATCATAAGACACAGACCAGACACAAAGTATCATAAGACACAGACCAGACACAAAGTATCATAAGAGAGGCCAGACACAAAGTATCATAAGACACAGACTGGACACAAAGTATCATAAGACAGACCAGACACAAAGTGTCATAAGAAACAGACCAGACACAAAGTATCGTAACACAGACCAGACACAAAGTATCATAAGACAGACCAGACACAAAGTATCATAAGACACAGACCAGATACAAAGTATCATAAGACAGACCAGAACAAAGTATCATAAGACACACCGGACACAAAATATCATTAGAGAGGCCAGACACAAAATATCATAAGACAGACCACACAAGACAAACAGGTTAACGCATCCACGTCCAGACCATATAAAACTGTTGAGCAGTGTCAAGGTTATTGAGAAGCTGTATATAGTTAATGATCAAATACACTGTTCATTGTAATATACCCGCTGGAGTTCATCAATTTTAAAGTCATAGTCACAGATATAGGAGCATTAGCGAGTGGTCAAA
>JAZGLO010001477.1:0-126299 GCA_036873155.1 Biomphalaria sudanica
CCCTTAGGGAGTTGGTCAACCTCTAATTCGGTAGAGGTTGGGGTGTTTGGCTGGGTTTTCTGAGGAGAAACTGTGTCAGACATGATGTCTCCGGGTTCTCTCGGAGTGTTGGTTTTGACATGCTGCTCAGTCTCCATGCTCTCATCAGCGAGCACAGAGAACCTGTTCTTTAGCATGACAACAAGACTTTCTTGTTTCTTCGGAGGTGTGTTCTTTGGCGGTGTTTTCTTCTGGGTTGGAGGAGGAGGGTTGGTGGGGTCAATGTTTCCGTCTGTGCGGCTATGGATCTTCCTATCTTAGCAACAGCCTGTGCGTAGGTCTTTGTCAAGCCGAATTGGCCCTTGTGTAGGTCCAATACAGCTGATTTCGCCTGGATGAAGGTACATCCATTTCTTGCCTTGTACTCCTGCACGGCAACCTCCTGTTTTCATAAAGGGCAGTCATTGGAGTAGGCTGAGTGGCCAGCTTGACAGTTTGGGCATTTGAACTGGGCTGTGCAGCCCTTGTCCTCATGACCCCATGAGCACATCGGGCACACACAGTGTTCATCTTGCAGACTGCCGCGCCGTGTCCAGAACCTTGGCACTTGAAGCACCTCATGGGGTTAGGTATGTAGGTCCTCAATGGAACTCGTAGGTATCCTGCCTTTCACATACTCTGGCGGTGTCCTAGTTCCGAATGTGAGGATAATAGTGTTGGTTTTGACCTCCTCAACATCCCTGCACCTGGTAATGCGCCGGGCATGGGTGACTCCTTCAATGCCCTCCACTATTTCCTTCTCGGAACATTCCAGTAGGTCCCTAGAGCTGATTACACCTCTGCTGGTGTTCAGACTCTTGTGAAGCATGACTTCCACTTGGAGATCACAGAGTCTTCTGCATCTTAAAAGCCCATCAGAGTGTGTTTTGCTATCTACTTCTACAAGAAGTTCCATCGACTTGTGTAGCTTAGACAAACTCTTGGGCTCTCCCACTACTGACTTGAGTCCCTTATAGATAAAAAAAAGGCTCAGCTTTGTCAGGCTTTTCCCCTCCTCTGTGCACCTGACCACCAGAAATGATGGCCAGGTAGTACAGCTTTGTGTGGCCTCCTCCTTTTTTGTCTCAATACGGCGTCTCTTGCCCAGACTTAGATCTGGGGCAAGTAGTTTATTGGGTTTTTTTTATCCATATATATATTTTTGTTAGTTCGGCACCTATGCTGGTAGCTCGGCATGACCAGCCGGTTGACCCAGAGCGGGCCATCTGGGCCTCAGGTCTAGGGGAACTTGGAGCCAAAGTATTGTGTTGTGGTGGATAGCCACCACTCAAACACCAGGATCTCTGTATCCCCCCTTACCCGTCGCAGTCCACGGCAAACGGACTGGTCTAGGACGTAGTGAGATATTTAGAGATAAGGAGACAGTGTGATGATCAATGAAGGCAGACCGAGGAAAAGAGGAGGCAGACACAATGATAGAAAAGAAGTAGGGCACTTTTGAGCTCCAAAAGTGCTAAGAAAAGAGGAGCGCAGTTTAACGTCATGTCTCGGGACGTTGAAAGAATTGAGATGAGGCCTATGTCGGAATTGTGAAGTAAATCGTTTAGTACTCTGACCACTACCGTCTCTGTGCTTCGGCACTTCCTATATGCAGATTGAAATTCTTCCAAGAGACAGTACTGTTCAAGATGAGAAAGAATTTGCGCTAACACGATGCGCTCCAGAAGCTTTGACAGGAAGGGAAGATTAGATTCTGGGCGATAGTTTTTTAGACATTCTGGGTCAAGACTGGATTTTTTTAATAAGGGCCTGACAAGTGCATGCTTACATTGCTGTGGTACAATGCCTGAAGTCAGTGAAGCGTTCACAATGTTAGTAATTGTGTGTACAAGCTCATCCAAACATTCAATGATCAAGGAAGTTGGAATAGGATCTAGGTCACATGACTTATTTGGCATCTTTAAAATAGTACTTTTGACATAATCTTCAGATACAAGCTAAAACTCGCAAAAAAAAGAATTTTGAAAGATTGTAGAGTGGTCAATCTGTGACGAGAGGGATGGCATGTCATTTCTAATCTGCTAAATCTTCCCAATGAAGAATCTATTGAAGGAATCAGGAAGTTCAGATACTGGGATAGATGACGGCAAACGTCTTTTGAAATGTACGTTCGGCACGTCGGCGAATAAGTTTGGCAGTCTTTATGTCTTCCGTCAACCAGGGTGCGGATGGCCTGAGACTGTACGAGTGACAAGAGGTGCATGGCTGTCCAGCAACTTTTTCAAGCAAGAATTGTAATTGCTGAGAACGTCTGTGTTGCTCTGTTGCAACAGCAAAGAGGTCACGTCCATTTTAAAGGAGGCAATGTCTATGGCTTTAAGTTTACGGGAAGTCACGTTTGATCTGACAAGCCACGGTCTAAAACACTGAGTTTGGCTATAAGCTCACTTGCATTTGTAACAATCCAGTCAAGAGTATGGCCTTTGACATGTGTCAGAACATTTATCAGTTGGTATAAGTTGCGATCCTTTAGCGCATTTTTTAGTTTACTGCCTCTTTCTACATATGTCTTACACACACAGAAACCCTTTGAATTAAATTACCGGCCACTTTCACACACATATGGACTATTTGATCAGCGTTGATCTTCAGTAACTTGACCAGCACAGCGACAAGCCGTGCTTCCCAATGTTTCTAAACCTTCTTCTTCCTACAGTTTGTGTCAGAGCTCAAATGTACTGCTACATTTCTCTCATTTTCTTCACTTCATCACTTCACCATACCATAATCTCCGATGGGGCACCACATGTGACCTGTTAACCATCTCAATCCATTCATCTCTGTGTTTTGTTATGATTATAATTACTTCCATCGACAGGCCCGTACATTCTTTGATGTTGTCTTCTAGTCAGTTTGTTTTATTTCCCTTCTTCTATTCCTTGTAGAATGGTCTAAGCAAGCCTGATTTCATAATAAAGCTATTACCTCTTAGCTTGCGCCTTTTTTGGTCATATGGACAATCTTTGGGATCTTGTTGAGGATATCCTCATTTGTAGGTGATACACACATTGATACAGCATATAAGGCAAACATCAGAAGATCTTCTTTCGTAAACTTGATTATCAAACGTGGCGAAAAGTTATTTTTACAGATCAATGTCTCTACGTCTACTCTTGAAACATTGTCAGAAAAAGAAGAGACTTAAACATGTAGCATTGCATCAACATCATTAGAGGAGTGTCTCACAACGTCTCAGATGTGGGAACGAAACCTGAGCTACCAGCCCGAATACACAGTCCACAGCAGCACTCTCAAAACTTTTTAAAAAAATATGGAAAACAAAGTCATAGTCCTCAGCACCAAAACCAGACTGATACGCTCCCTGTTTATGGCCACACTCTTTTGTGCTTGCGAGTCTTGGACGCTGACTGCAGAGATAGAGAGGAGGATTCTAGAAATGGAATAGAGATGCTATAGAAAGATCCTAAGTATCATATTTAATGATCACGAACGAAAAGATTAGAGACAGGTCTAGTAGAGCGATTGGATCCAACGATGACCTGCCAAATATCGTAAAAAACGCAAATTAAACTCTATGACCATATTACATAGTCATTTGGCTCACAAAGTCCTTCCTTCAGGGAACAGTACCAGGAAAAAAAAGAAGAGGCAGACAGAGAAAGTGATGGGAATACAACATCAAAGAATGGGCGGGCCTGTCATTGAAAGAGGTTCTATCCAAAGCAAAAGACAGAGAGGAATGGAGAAAGACGGTTGACTAATCTAGCGTGGTTCCCCAACGGTCCAAGAGGCTAAAGGATAGTTGTAAACGAAGATGATGAAACCCATTTTTCCACACTATTTCCACCACTCTACCAGAAACGTTATTAAAGAAACAAGTGATGACATCAAATAAAATAGTTACATCATAAAATATACACTCTATCTAAATACATCAACTATGAACGAATAAGAAGAGAACAACAGAAGGAGTCATCTTGTTTTGTTACGCTGGTTTTCTTTGATTTTTTTTTGGTTGCTTTTTGTGCGCAAAACATATTCCTTTTATTGTTCGTTTTATCATCTATATTATAAAGTAGAATGTGAGGCGTATGTATGTATGTATGTATGTATGTATGTATGTATGTATGTATGTATGTATGTATGTATGTATGTTACTTATAGACATCAAAACCGCTTGACCAATCTTGATAAAACTAGGCAGGAATGTTCCTTGAGTACTAACTTAGACCGTAGTGTATGTATTGTAGCCCTAAAACAAACTTAAGACCCTCAAAAAAAATAAAGTTGTCCGACTCTATTACAGCTATAGTATTTTACGAACATTCTTTCATTAGACATTACCAATTGGTTACACATTAACACATCTCTCTACTGAGTCTATTCCTAGGTCTAGGTCTAAAACTCTTATTGAACTCTAAGATGATAAAACTTCTTTTCGCAAAGATAGTTTTGTGCTTTAACACATAAGCATTCTAATTATTGTCCATTCATTTGATATTTATATTTATCCATTTAACATTCAAATTTGTTTTTCGAAAGCATCTTTAATACATTCGTTCGCTGTTCGCTAAAGTTGCGTAGCCGTGTTGAGATAGGCCTATATTCATTCATGAAAAAAGGTCACGCATGCGCAACACAGAATGTACTTCTTATCTTATCTTATATAATACAGACGTTACTTCAAAAAAGAAGATGATTACGTCCTACGCGTCATGCATTTAGTCATGCATATTAACCAATGACTTAAATTCTGCCAAGTCACTGGTTTTTCTGGCTAGCTCAGGCAACCCATTCCTTGCTCTAATAGCACTAGGGAAGAAGGAGTATTTGTACAAATTTGTCCTAGCATATGGGACGAGGAATGTGCCTTTATTTTTGTGTCTTTCAGAGTATTTTATTAAATTTTGTTTTTGTATTTGAAGATTATGGTTCAGTGTTTTATGTATAATTGCTACTTTACTTTTGAGTCTTCTGTCCTGAAGGCTTTCTAAATTTAGTGATTTTACTAATGGTGTTACCCTAGTCAAATGTGAATATTCGTTTGTTATGAATCTCACTGCTCTATTTTGTGTTTGTTCCAGTTTCTTAATGTTTTCTTGAGTTAAGGGGTCCCACACGGTGGATGCATATTCTATTATTGGCCTAACCAAGGTTAAATAACATTTTAGTTTTATGTTCTTATTTGATTTATAGAAATTTCTTTTAATAAACCCTAATGCTTTGTTGGATTTTTTTATAGTTTCATCAATATGTGGATTCCATGACAGTTTTTCATTTATTATAACACCTAGGTATTTTGAGTTTTTAGTCTGTGTTACTGGTTTGCCATGAATAAGATAAGTGGAATTGATTTGTTTAATTTTTTTTGTTACTCTTAACAACTGACATTTTTCTGGGTGGAAAGACATGCTCCAATTTGATTCCCATTTCTGTAATTCATCTAATTCTCTTTGTAAAATATCTGTGTCTTGTTTTGTTTTTATTGTTCTATATATTATGCAATCGTCTGCAAATAATCTGACTTTTGTTCCTGAACTAATGCAATTTGGTAAATCATTTATGTAAATTAAAAATAGTAGTGGACCCAAGACTGTTCCTTGAGGTACACCTGAGTTTACTGTTATTGGTGTTGATTTAGAGCCATTTATTATTACAGTTTGTTCTCTCCCTATCAGAAAATCTTTAATCCACTGATACAGTGGACCGTTAATGCCGAAATATTTTAATTTTTTAAGCAAACTATGGTGGTGAACTTTGTCAAAAGCCTTGGAAAAATCTAGTAAGATAGCATCTATTTGTTCACTATTATCTAAACCTTTTGAGAAATCATCAATTAGTCCTATTAGTTGTGTTTCACATGATCTATATTTCCTAAAGCCATGTTGGTATGGGGTGAGGACATTATGTTTGTCTAAGTGGTTTATGATGTTGCTACATATTATGTGTTCTAGTATTTTACATGTGATGCTGGTAAGTGATACTGGTCTGTAGTTTCCTGGATCAGATTTTTCTCCTTTTTTAAATACGGGGGTGACATTAGCTTCTTTCCAGTCCTTTGGTACTCTGCCCTGGTTAAGCGATGCCTGAAAGAGTATTTTGAACACTGGGGCTAGCTCATTGCTTAGTTCTTTGAGTAATCTAGCTGGAATACCATCAGGTCCAGACGCTTTATTTGGTTTGGTGTTGGCTAATAGTTTTTTAATTCCATTTTCTTGTACTACTAAATCTTCTATGTTGTCTACTTGGTTCAAATTAAGAAATATGTCTTTGTCTCCTGGGGCTGAGAATGCTGATGCAAAGTATTTGTTTAGGATGTTTGCTTTAGTTTCATTATCATTATGTATTATGTTATGTTCATCTTTTAATGGCGCTATGCCTGTTGTTTCCATTTTCTTAGACTTAATGTATGACCATAGGTTTTTGTTGTTATCTTTAGATATTACATTGTTTATGTATTCACTCTGCAGCTGTCTGCTTACTTTTTGGGTTAGGTGTTTAATTTTTATATACTTTTTGTAAACTCTTTCTGCCTTGGTTTCTTTAAATTTTCTATATAGGTTTTCCTTCTGTTTACAAAGCTTCTTTAGTCTATTATTAAACCAGCATTTATTTATTTTGTTTGATGTGTATTTAGTTGGTATATGATTTTCTATAATGCTTTTAAGATGGTTTTTAATGAAATTCCAGAGGTCATCGACTGGTTGGTTAATGTCTTTTTCTAATAAGAATGTTTGTTGAAAGTTTAATGCAGCTTGGTGTAGTTGTGTTAGATTACATTTATTCCAGAGTAAGATTTTTCTTTTGGTTTTTGTATTGGCTACTGCTTTTATCTGACTGTGTATTTTTATGATCTCATGGTCTGATAGACCAGGGATAATATCATAATCAACTACTAATCCAGGTCTGTTGGTTAAGAAGAGATCTAATGTGTTGTTTAATCTAGTTGGCTTTTTAATGATTTGATCTAAACTTAGGTTGTGTAAAGTTTCTATGAAAAGCTCATTTATGTCCTCTATTTATGTACTCTATAAAAGCCAATGTTTAACTCTAGATTAGTGTAGATTTAGATCTATGTCTACCTCAAGATCTACTTTATACTTTAACACATGAACATACAAAATTAAGTCTATTCATTTCAAATTTTAATCAAATATATGTAGACCTACAAGCAAATGTTTTAATTTGAAAAAATGGATTTAAGCCTATTAGCTATTTTTATTTGATAGCTTCATTCACACTATTTTTACATTGACGCATTCGCTTTACTTATTACATTATTATTTCGTTTAATTGTGACTATATCGACAGTAATGCGCAAATAAAGACCCGCGGGTCGCGGGTAACATATGTCTAGTAGACTATATATATACAGGACTGCTAACACTAAGGGTAACTAAGCATAAGTTTAATTCAACTCCACAATATGAGACGAGGTGCTTCGGGTATAAACTTATTTTATGATATTCACGATTTTGAATAATGATGCCAGCTTGGATAATATATTTCTCTTTACATCACATTTGACAATCCTTTTTACATTGTATACTATTAATATGAGTTAAAAAATCGATTAATGAAAGAGTCAATACAGTTTTGAGAGTGTCATTTATTACTTAGATAGCCTATAGGCCTATAATGGGTGATAAAAGTTAAGTCTGTGAGTCAGTCTAAAAAAAAAATAACAATAGTGAGTCCCTGGGCCTACACACTGACATCTTTACCAACTTTTATTTACATCTAGAGTCTATACCTATTTTTTTATATTTTTTTTGTAGTTGTTTTTTTGAAGATAGCATGCAGTATGCATTATATATATATATATATATATATATATATATATATTAATGGAGAATGTAGCCATTAAAAAATACAAGCAATTGTATATTTATGACTAATTGAAAAATATGCATAAAACTTTCAGCTCTGCAAGTTATTAATTTTTAAACTCATTAAATCCTAAATAACATCCAATTATTCTAAAAGCCATAAAAAAATGATTGTTCCAAATTTGTCTTCACCTAATAGAATTCTAGAATCATTGTTCCTACTTCAATAAAATGTAATTGTACACGTAGTAAACATGTCAACTTTGACCCAGACTTAGTGACTTATGGCTATAAACTATATCTACATATACGACCATACACACTACTATAATTTGTTTTTGGAAAAAAGTGCTTAATGGGTTTTTAATTATATATATATATAAACTAGTTAGGGATAGGGTTAGGGTTAGGGTACGGGACTTATTTAATTGAATAATATAGGCGTGGTGCGCACAGTTGGCAGTCCTGTATATATATATAGTCTATGGTTTTATAAAACATATATTGTAATACGACATATATAATGAAATAATATATTGCCGATATTTAATAAGGCTGCTTTCTGTTGAGAGTGGTTGTGTCAGCCTGACCTGTCAGCCGGTACATTCATTATCCCACACAGTCAGGTCAAGTATCGGACTAGTGCACCGGATCTTGTCTTCGATCAGCCTTTTAACTTTTACGTGACTTGAAAGCCTTTTGTGGCCAGGGTTTTATTTGTTGTGTATTTCTCACTAGATCAACGTATCATATCTTCTAGTATCCTGTCTTAGGCTTATAAAGCAATAAAATACAGTAAGAGAGAAATAGAAGGAATATCAATATGAAGAAATGTGGTGGCGATATAATGGAGCTGAGAGAGACTGTGGCATTTTACATCTCGAGAGAAAATCTTTTCCCTTTGCAACTTCTTGTGTGACTAAAGAGGACAATCCTTGATACACAGCTGCGGTTGCAGGTTGAGCATATGTAATCACCAGGCGCCGTTGCATTTTCACCCTTCTTTCTGCTTCTGTTGTGTATGACATCTGCAATCTTTGACCCTTCCTTTATGCTCTCTCTCCATGTGGATCTATCCAGTGCCACCTCTTCCCAGTTGCCAGTGTCGATTTTGAAGAGCTTCATGTCGCGTTTGCATACATCCGTATACCGTAAAAGTGGGCGACCAGCGGCTCTCCTGAATTCTATTAAATCGATATACAGAATGTCATGTGGAAGTCGACCTTCTGGCATTCTACGAACGTGGCCAAACCAGCCAAGGCGTCTGCTGCTGATAACAGAGCGGATGTCCTGGCACCATGCTCTTCATAGCACTTCCTCATTGATTATCTTATCTTGCCACCTTATTTTAAAGATCCGCCTTAGGCATCGGAGGTGAAAGACATTCAGCTTTTTTTCCTGCCATGAGTAGGTTGACTATGTTTCACTTCCATATAGCAAAGTACTCATCACTCAGGTCCGGTAGACTAAGGCTTTAGTATTGTTAGTCAGCAATATGTTGTCCCACACTCTTTTCTGCAACCGTGACATGGTGGCCATTGCTTTGGCTATCCTGTTGTTATTGTTTTTATCCAGTAGAGCATAGTTGGATATGATGGAGCCAAGGTAACAAAAGTGATCAACAATTTCTAGTGGTTGGCCATTAATGTTTACTTGAAGTGCAGTATTTGTGTTCTGAACTAGTATCTTAGTCTTGCTTTGACTACTATTTAAGTCGAACTTCTGGCAAGCAGCAGATAGTTTGTCGACCAGGGACTGAAGCTGGATGTCAGAATTAGCCACAAGAGCTGCATCATGGAGATGAGAGAAAACAAGTGAGAAAACATACAGAGAAATATTGCATGAGATGTTGCAATAAATAGACAAAATAAACGCTGTATTGTAGGGTTACTGTTGCCAACTAACTCAGCTCCACTAACCAATGTGAATGGCCATCTCCTTAATGTTGTTGACCACTTGCCCTACACTGAGCCTGGTGTTACCACCGACAGGAGAAGAGGCAAAAGCCAGGAGGGGCTCGTTAGCCTTGGTTGGCTACCAATCAGGGAGAAGGAAAACTCTGAATCCAACTTCTTTACCTAAGCAGCTATACCCAAACACGGGAAAGGCTTTCGAAGATAACCCTGATGAAAAAATCAGGAGCTGGTGACCCTTAGGCAAATTGTGGCACACTATGCTACAGCCTGGCAGAGCCTGCGGCACTATTGATCCCAAACTGTATCGAATATTTCGTTTTTTTTGGTCAAATCAGCTGCGTGGAGAGTGGGGAAATATTGGGTGGGTGACATCATTTCGACCATAAACAATGGCCAGGCTTTCATCTCGCTCGCTCGAGATGAACCATAGTCCATCTACGACTAAAGGAGGCCAACAACTTTACCTACCTGGGCAGCACAGTGACCAACGATGTGAAACTGTTGGGAGAAATAGACAATCTTCTTGCAAAGACCAAAAGCGCTTTTTGTCGACTCAAACTAAAAGTATGTCGGAATAGGTCTCATCACCTAGCAACAAGAATCAACGTTTATATAGCAGTGGTTCTCACCTCACTTTTGTATTGCTCTAAGACCTGGGTGCTCTATCAAAGGCATTTAAGGCTCTCCGAATGCTTTTATCAAAGGTACCTTCGCTTCAGAGTGGGCAGACGCTGACAAGACTACATTAAAAATAACTATGTTCTGCTGGAGGAGGGAGTGGAAAGTACACAAGCAATAATAACCGATCGTCAGCTGCGCTGAGTCCTACACTTAATCCCGCATGGGAGACGACCGCATGCCTAAGGCGATCTTTTTGGGCCAGCTTAAAGGAGGAGGTGCCCCAGGTACATAAAGATCAACTCAGGCGGCATTTCGTTCCGTATGGCATAGAGGAAAGTAGCTGTCAGCAGATGTCCCATGAAAGAGATAATAGGAAGGTACTCACAAAGGCTGCGGGACACACATTTGAGACCCAAAGAAAAGTACTTGTTAAAGACAGGCCAAAAGACGGAAAGAAAACTTAAATAGACCGCCGGCGGGCAGCGAAAAAAAATGCAGATTGATTTAGCGTAGTCATATGAAACACTGCACTCATCCTTAATTTTCGGATTCGAAAACATTGACATTATTATGAGCTTCTGATGTAACTATGAGAAAAAGTGGGGGTGGGGTGGTGGAGGCTGAATGAAATGTGATGAAACAACGAGAAGGAGGTCTGTCGTAGTTCAAGTTAAATTAAATACTGGTCTGGAAGTTGAAGAGGAGGACAAGCGAGAGACGCGAGAAACAGAAAAGACTTCAGTCGTTTAAGAAAGTTAGCTGTCTTGTTGAAGTTATCACTTCACTTGTGTCTCTTTATTCTTTGCACCTCTACACTCAGGTCGTCTTTATATTTATATATACAAGTTCTATTCAGATTTTGTTTTTCAAAGATCTACATACGCCTGCATTGGTTTAGTAGTACTCTTTGTATGGAGCTACAAACCAACAACAACTAAATAATATTTTGTGAGTGATTCAAGTCAAATTGTATACAAGCAAAAACCAAAAGGCAGGCGACCCAAAGGCAGACCCCGAATGCGATGGATTGATGATTAGGAGGCAGAGCTGCAACAGCTTGGGTTTAGGGCATGGAGACGAAAAGCCCAGGAGAGATCCGAATGGAGGGATGTGTTGAAGTAGGCCAGAGCCCTCCATGGCTGTAGCGACACAGGGATGGATGGATGGATTCATGTAAAATTGCTTATAAATTTGATTCTACAGTGTTGAAAAGTGCCCACAAATTTATCGCTTAACAATAGTACAATACCGATACACCACGTATAAAAATCTCTTATTTAGGTTTAAATAAAATGTTTTTTTCTCGGTATAATTAAAAAAAAAAAAAGATCTGGGTGTTGTTCAGCCTGTGATGGTTTGAGATAACGAGGTCCAGGTTTATTGTCTAGATTTATCGTCTTGGTTTATTTGTACGCCTGCACGAACTGTTCAACAAATCAACGCACTTTATGCAATATCAATATTGACCACCAGTGGCGGAGCTTTATGTGTGACTGATGAAAAGTGACTACCTAGTTACTACCTCGTGATATAAAGTAAGACTACGATAAATCATAAAACTATATGCATGACATTTGGAAGTTCAAAAAGAGATAGAGACATTTTTTGTTCCTTATATTCATATTCCATAGAAACACATCAAAATGTGATCAGTGTATTAGAATTCCTTCTTAAGTGTCATCCCTGACCCAAACCTTCTCTCTCTCTCTCTCTCTCTCTTTCCACACACACACACACACATATATATATATATATATATATATATATATATATATATATATATATATATATATATATATATATATATATATATATATATATATATATTTCTCTATCTCTCTGTCTCTCTCACCCCTCTCTCTCTCTCTAATACTAAGAATAAAAAAGCATTTATTAAAAAAATATACAAAACGGGGAACGACCAGAATTCAGACTCATGGCTTAAGCCTTCTCAAGCCAACACGGTAACCGGTATGTATTTTTAAAAATGTTTTTTTTTTGTTGATTATTTGTTCTGTTTCTCTCTCCCTGACTGTAACTAGATCTAGATCTAGATCTCATCTGTAGTTCTTTTCGTTACGTATTCAAAAACGAAAATATTGGGACAAGTCTTGCGGAGTTATCTCCCTCTCTGCGTACCCCTCAGAACCTTGTATACGTCAAGGTTGTACAGTCAGTTGTAAAAGTTCTCTTTATCATGATCTCTTCTCATTGTCTAGCTAAATGACCCAGTCTGGAGAATGACTGTACGGTTTCTCGCGCTCTTGATGTTGATTACAAGTTGATAGTGCCAGCCAGGCACTACCGTAGTTTTTCTTTTGTTACTTTAAATTGTAACAAAAAAAATCACACACAGACACAATTGACCGATCAGTCGACTTCTTGTTTTGTTTTATCTCGGCCTCCTTAAACTCAAGGTCAGACGACATATTGATCCGTTAGAGCGCAGGGGAAAAGTGAATTGTTCATTAGGGGAGTGAAGAAATACAACACTCCGCCCTGTTCTCCAGTAGCCTCCCCTTCAACCCAGCCACCAGTAGTACTACAAAACATTGTGAATTAGCAGGTTTGAAACAAAAGTATTTAAATATTGGACGCCCGAGGGCGCCTTTTTCTTTGTGTTTCTTGACAACAGACTCGCCGTTGGATAATGTGTCTGCATTGATGTCTGTCTTTGTCTGGCTAGAAGGGAAGATTAGGAAGTACTTTATAAAGGTTTTCAGGGATTTATAGATGTCTTAGGCTAGCCCGATGTCTCAACCTATGCAATGTTTCGACGTACTATGATGTTACAAGCTAAAGCGATGTTTCATCCTACTTTGATGTTACAACCTAGTTCGCTGTCTAAACCTAGCTTGATGACCCAATCTAGCTCACAACCATAGTCCCAAATTGAAATTTATATGTTGTGTTCAAACCTACTCAAAATGTATTGCTGAATGTTTCAACAAGCTTCAGTGCCCAAGTTCAATGTCTCATAATAGTTCAAATTTTAATTTATTCATGCCTAAAGTTTGTTTCGTTTTGACATTCTAGTTTTACTTTCTGGCCTACTTTCAAATCTGAACATACTTGCAACGTTTGAGCCAATAGGAACGTTTGAACCTACTTTAATATCTGAAGCTGTTAAAATATCTGAAGCTGTTAAAATATCTTAAGCTGTTAAAATACATGAAGCTGTTAAAATATCTGAACCTGTTAAATAATATCTGAACCTGTTAAAATATCTGAAGCTGTTAAAATATCTGAAGCTGTTAAAATATCTGAACCTGTTAAAATATCTGAAGCTGTTAAAATATCTAAACCTGTTAAAATATCTGAAGCTGTTAAAATATCTGAACCTGTTAAAATATCTGAACCTGTTAAAATATCTGAAGCTGTTAAAATACATGAAGCTGTTAAAATATCTGAAGCTGTTAAAATATCTGAACCTGTTAAAATATCTGAACCTGTTAAAAAATCTGAACCTGTTAAAATATATGAAGCTGTTAAAATATCTGAAGCTGTTAAAATATCTGAACCTGTTAAAATATCTGAAGCTGTTAAAATACATGAAGCTGTTAAAATATCTGAAGCTGTTAAAATATCTGAACCTGTTAAAATATCTGAACCTGTTAAAATATCTGAACCTGTTAAAATATCTGAAGCTGTTAAAATACATGAAGCTGTTAAAATATCTGAAGCTGTTAAAATATCTGAACCTGTTAAAATATCTGAACCTGTTAAAAAATCTGAACCTGTTAAAATATATGAAGCTGTTAAAATATCTGAAGCTGTTAAAATATCTGAACCTGTTAAAATATCTGAAGCTGTTAAAATACATGAAGCTGTTAAAATACCTGAAGCTGTTAAAATATCTGAACCTGTTAAAATATCTGAACCTGTTAAAATATCTGAAGCTGTTAAAATATCTGAACCTGTTAAAATATCTGAACCTGTTAAAATATCTGAACCTGTTAAAATATCTGAAGCTGTTAAAATACATGAAGCTGTTAAAATATCTGAAGCTGTTAAAATATCTGAACCTGTTAAAATATCTGAACCTGTTAAAATATCTGAACCTGTTAAAATATCTGAAGCTGTTAAAATATCTGAAGCTTTTTTAATGCGGCACGAATGACTGAATCTACACAAATGACTGAACCCACTTAAATGTGTGAATCGACTTTAAATCTACTTCAATGTGTGAATCGACTTTAAATCTACTTCAATGTGTGAGTCGACTTTAAATCTACTTCAATGTGTGAATCGACTTTAAATCTACTTCAATGTGTGAGTCGACTTTAAATCTACTTCAATGTTGAAACTACGTTGAATGTCTGAACTTACTTTAATGTCTCAACCTGCGTCAATATTTGAGTATATATACATGTATAAAAACCTTCGTCAATATCTGAATGTAGGAAAATTTTTAAATTTCTAAACCAACTTAAATTTCTGAACCTATTTTAATGTGCGACCCTATTTCGATGTCTCACTATTTTTTAACCTGTCTTAACAAAGAGCGCTTTCAAATTCTAATCCTAATGAAACAATAGATGACGAATGTTCAAGGTTCAAAAAGTAAAAGACACCAATGAAAAGAAATGTAACGAGCAATTTCCTTTATGAAAGAGTCAGTTCCTACATCTGACATTAACTCCAGACAAAACACTCGAATTCCAAACGCAGACAAAACCATGAGAAAATGAAGTCTTAGATTACTTCAAGAAACCTGACAACTTTGTGTACGCTGAGCTAAAAAACTAAAACCATATCTTAGAAGAGAATGATTTTAAAAAAACAACAACATATTTAAAAAACAAAGCAACTTTTTAAAAACGTAATGTTCTTATCCCATAAATTAAAAAAACAACTCTTCACTAGTAATGAGTGTCTGGACATGTGAGTGCAAATAGATGGCTTCATTTCTAATGTAAATTTGTGAGTGCGTCTCTCTAGGAGGCTAGTGTAACGCTGTTGAACATTGCGATTCTGAACAAGATGTTGTCTGAACAAGATGTTGTCTGAACAAGATGTTGTCTGTACAAGATGTTGTCTCAACAAGATGTTGTCTGAACAAGATGTTGTCTGAACAACATGTTGTCTGAACAAGATGTTGTCTAAACAAGATGTTGTTTAAAAAGCAAGATATCTAAATAAGATGTTGTCTAAACGAGATTTTGTCTGAACAAGATGTTGTCTAAACAAGATGTTGTCTAAATCAGATGGTGTCTAAAATGCAAGATGTCTGAACAAGATGTTGTCTGACCAAGATGTCTGAACATGATGTCTAAAAAGCAAGATGTTGTCTGTGGATGCTTGTTATTAGCAAAAAAAAATATTTAAACATTTATTTAAAATGTGCAAATTGCAAAATAATGCTAAAAAAATTACAAATGTGTACTTTGCATGAATAGATTATCAAGCCTGCCTATCACTGCATGCTTGCCTTCTTGATGGCCTCAGTAGATCGGAGACAGTTTCGTCTAGTTGCTGAGCGGGTCAGGTCTCAAGTTAGAGACAATCGAGGTTCTTACTGTTAGGCCTGACATCCTTCTCTAGAAATAGTGCCATTAGATCATGGGAGATGTTGCCTGAAGTAGCTAAGACCATTAGATCATGGAAGATGTTGCCTGAAGTAGCTAAAACCATTAGATCATGGAAGATGTTGCCTGAAGTAGCTAAAACCATTAGATCATGGATGTTGCCTGAAGTAGCTAAGACCATTAGATCATGGGAGATGTTGCCTGAAGTAGCTAAGACCATTAGATCATGGGAGATGTTGCCTGAAGTAGCTAAGACCATTAGATCATGGGAGATGTTGCCTGAAGTAGCTAAGACCATTAGATCATGGAAGATGTTGCCTGAAGTAGCTAAAACCATTAGATCATGGGAGATGTTGCCTGAAGTAGCTAAGACCATTAGATCATGGAAGATGTTGTCTGAAGTAGCTAAGACCATTAGATCATGGGAGATGTTGCCTGAAGTAGCTAAGACCATTAGATCATGGAAGATGTTGCCTGAAGTAGCTAAAACCATTAGATCATGGAAGATGTTGCCTGAAGTAGCTAAAACCATTAGATCATGGATGTTGCCTGAAGTAGCTAAGACCATTAGATCATGGGAGATGTTGCCTGAAGTAGCTAAGACCATTAGATCATGGGAGATGTTGCCTGAAGTAGCTAAGACCATTAGATCATGGGAGATGTTGCCTGAAGTAGCTAAGACCATTAGATCATGGAAGATGTTGCCTGAAGTAGCTAAAACCATTAGATCATGGAAGATGTTGTCTGAAGTAGCTAAGACCATTAGATCATGGATGTTGCCTGAAGTAGCTAAGACCATTAGATCATGGATGTTGCCTGAAGTAGCTAAGACCATTAGATCATGGAAGATGTTGCCTGAAGCAGCTAAGATTATTAGATCATGGAAGATGTTGCCTGAAGCAGCTAAAACCATTAGATCATGGATGTTGCCTGAAGTAACTAAGACCATTAGATCATGGATGTTGCCTGAAGTAGCTAAGAACATTAGATCATGGAAGATGTTGCCTGAAGTAGCTAAGACCATTAGATCATGGATGTTGCCTGAAGTAGCTAAGACCATTAGATCATGGAAGATGTTGCCTGAAGCAGCTAAAACATTAGATCATGGAAGATGTTGCCTGAAGTAGCTAAGATCATTAGATCATGGAAGATGATGCCTGAAGCAGCTAAGACCATTAGATCATGGATGTTGCCTGAAGTAGCTAAGACCATTAGAACATGGATGTTGCCTGAAGTAGCTAAGACCATTAGATCATGGATGTTGCCTGAAGTAGCTAAGATCATTAGATCATGGAAGATGTTGCCTGAAGTAGCTAAGACCATTAGATCATGGAAGATGTTGCCTGAAGCAGCTAAGATTATTAGATTATGGAAGATGTTGCCTGAAGCAGCTAAAACCATTAGATCATGGATGTTGCCTGAAGTAACTAAGACCATTAGATCATGGATGTTGCCTGAAGCAGCTAAGACCATTAGATCATAGAAGATGTTGCCTGAAGTAGCTAAGACCATTAGATCATGGATGTTGCCTGAAGTAGCTAAGATCATTAGATCATGGAAGATGTTGCCTGAAGCAGCTAAGACCATTAGATCATGGAAGATGTTGCCTGAAGCAGCTAAGACCATTAGATCATGGAAGATGTTGTCTGAAGCTGCTAAGAAAACCAATAACTTATAAGAGCCTAAGTCTCTGACTTGGACGACTAGATTGACAAATTGACAGACGTCGGTCGTTTTTATCCTCTGGTAAGAAGGAAGTCTGTTGTTTCTACGATAAGATAATATTAAAAGTATACCTAGAGAAACAGTGTGCTTGACAAACAATACCTGCTCTTTTCTTTTGGTCGCCTGCTTCGTGACACTTGACAGAAGACTTTTATGTGGAGACTTACGGAAAAATGTCGCCTGCTTAGTAACACTAGGCAGAAGACTTTTATGGGAAGACTTACGGGAAAATGTCACCTGCTTAGTGACACTAGACAGAAGACTTTTAGGGGGAGACTTACGGGAAAATGTCGCCTGTTTAGTGACACTAGACAGAAGACTTTTAGGGGGAGACTTACGAGAAAATGTCGATAAGCAGCACACACTCCTGAGAGATGTCCTAACAGAGAAGAGTTGACTTCAATGTCACATAGTGTATTGTATGCAGGGCAAATTGTTTTTCTCAAAAAAGACCATAAAAAAAATGTCCCGATAAAGATTATCCGCCACCTGCAGTTGAAGCTAACAATTTTAATAGGAAAAAAATTGAACCACTGAAGTAACTGGAAAGTACATATTCGTAAACACAGTTGTAAACAAAGACTTTGAATTGATAGAATAAAGAACGAAATCAATTGACCTGCAATCGTTGAACCAGCTAACAACTTTTTGATAGGTCTTGCTGGTTAAGCGATGACTTGCTGACCACTGTCAACAAGCATAAACTCAAAGACTATAGTTACTTCACAAGGTCCTCCACAAAGACCTGACTATGGTTACTTCACAAGGTCCTCCACAAAGACCTGACTAGGCTTACTTCACAAGGTCCTCCACAAAGACCTGACTAGGCTTACTTCAAGGTAACACTATCAGGAAGAAGAGGAAGAAGACAGAGAAAGCTATTGAAAGACAACATCAAAGAATGGACGGGCCTGTCAGTGAATGGAAATCTATCCAAGGCAAAGGACAGAGGAATGGAGAAAGACGGTTTAAAGATCTTGTGTGGTGCCCTAACGGTCCAACAGACCGTGAAGGTGAAGTCAAACTATACAAACTTTACAATGTAATTAGGTATTGAAAAGGACTTGTATAGATTGCCATGATTGCCAACTCCATGTTAAAATAGTAAAACAAGGAGTTTTCATTGAGATTTTCCTGTTTGATAGAAGTGTAAGAGTAATGTGTGTGTTGTACTTCTCATTGAGATTGTAAGATCTATGTGTCACTATGTGTCACTATGTGATATGTTTTGTGAGTGTGCTGCATAGAGACATATAATTGAAAATACCAACTAGTAGCTTCGTTATGTATCAGACATGAGAAAGAGTTTAAGGAACATTATATTCTGTTAAAGCAGGTAAGGAGAGAGAGAGAGAGAGAGAGAGAGAGAGAGAAAGTGAGAGCCTTAATTATATTTCCTTCTTGACCGAGTTACACCAGTTCAACGCATCAATTAGACCAAACAAATAATCTACGACGTGGCTATAGTGTTTCCATTTATTTGTTTGCATCAACTTGCAAACGTTTACTGTTTCTAATGGACTTAAGGCTCTAAGTAGTGGTATTATTGGACTTAAGGCTCTACGTAGTGGTATTATTGGACTTAAGGCTCTAAGTAGTGGTTTTATTGGACTCAAGCCTCTAAGTAGTGGTATTATTGGACTTAAGGCTCTAAGTAGTGGTATTATTGGACTCAAGGTTCTAAGTAGTGGTATTATTGGACTTAAGGCTCTAAGTAGTGGTATTATTGGACTTAAGGCTCTAAGTAGTGATATTATTGGACTCAAGGCTCTAAGTAGTGGTATTATTGGACTTAAGGATCTAAGTAGTGGTATTATTGGACTTAAGGCTCTAAGTAGTGGTATTATTGGACTTAAGGCTCTAAGTAGTGATATTATTGGACTTAAGGCTCTAAGTAGTGGTATTATTGGACTTAAGGCTCTAAGTAGTAGTATTATTGGACTCAAGGCTCTAAGTAGTGGTATTATTTGACTTAAGGCTCTAAGTAGTGGTATTATTGGACTCAAGGCTCTAAGTAGTGGTATTATTGGACTTAAGGCTCTAAGTAGTGGTATTATTGGACTTAAGTCTCTAAGTACTGGTATTATTAGACTCAAGGCTCTAAGTAATGGTATTATTGGACTCAAGGCTCTAAGTACTGGTATTATTAGACTCAAGGCTCTAAGTAGTGGTATTATTGGACTTAAGGCTCTAAGTGGTGGTATTATTGGACTCAAGGCTCTAAGTAGTGGTATTATTGGACTCAAGGCTCTAAGTAATGGTATTATTGGACTCAAGGCTCTAATCTAAGTAGTTGTATTATTGGACTCAAGGCTCTAAGTTGTGGTATTATTGATCTCAAGGCTTTAAGTAGTACTTGCACTATTGGACTCTAGGCTAGTGCACGGATTAGTCCTAGCATATGAAATAAGAAATGTACCTTATGAATACCCTATTTGTGGTATCGGACCTACGACAATCCATTCTTATGACCTTTTGTCTACATTCATGGTTGCACTATTGACGACATAATCTAATTTCAAATGCCAGCACAATGGTAGACATACACACACACATACACACACATAAAAAAGATGAAATCTGAAAGTAAAAAAAAATATGAAATAAATATTTTATCTTCGAAATTGTTTATTTTTACGATACATTTGTTCCTTTTTGTAATGCTTTGATTTTAAGTTCCCGTTGACATTCTTTGAGCAAAACAATATAGTTACTGTAACATCTACAAGAAGATGACGCGATATGGAGAAATAGAAGTGCTAAACTTTTACCAAAAAAAAATCATAAATCATATACCTTTTTAAATACTTTGCTTTAAGAATACAAGAAAACATCCTACAGTGAATGTATTGCAAGTTGTACTAAGATCAGCAAGTTTAATATATTTAAATTATTATTGTTTTGCTATTATTTTTATGTATTTATTTATTTTAATCTTCTTGTTTTCTACAGTATTTATTTAAAAAGAAATCTAAGCCGATTTTGCCCAAAGTTCTCTGAACCCAGTCAATATTGACCAGTACTGAAAAAAAGCGTGGGTTTGGGGGGGGTGCATTTTCCTTAATGTATTTTATGAGACAATGACTTGTAGGCCTCTGCTTGATCCTTGAATACACTTCAAGCCACTAGGACCCTCAGAAATACAGTTGGGTTGATCCAGATTCTAGATTCTACTCAATTTAAACAAGAACAACATATAAAAATACTTTTTTAAAAACAAAGCTTATACGAAGTGTAATTGTCTCAGTTAGCTTGGATCAGCCATGTCATTCAGTTTGTAAAACATCTAGACCAACAACTATAAATCTTTGAGATTAGAAATATTTTTACCAATTATTTTTGTTTTGCGCTATTTCATGCTTTTAGCTTTCGCAATACGGTGTGTTAAATATTTAGGAGGGGGATATACGGGTGATTTTTACCGTAAAAAAAGGGTAACGACCTGAATTCGAACTCATGGCTCAAGGCTCCTCAAGTCGCCATACTTACCTCTTTGCTAGTGAAGTGCGAATGAAAATAGAAGATCGTAAAGATCCTTTGATTCAAATTTACTTTTTAAAGCGATATTGGGTATCGGAGAAATAACGTGAACAAACTTATTACTAGACAGACAGAGAGACTGACAGAGAGACAGAGAGAGTTGGTATAAGCTTTGTACAAATGATAGTTGTGATCTCTCTATTGGCATTTCATTCACGATTTCGGTGACCACCTAAAGGAAAATCTAACGCGTAAAGCAGAGAAGTGAAAAAGCTAGTATTGTGCAGTAAAGATATAAGCTGCAATAGGTCTCACACCATTGAATGTCTACTTCTCACTCCGGCACCTCATAGCTAACTAGAGAGCTTTCCAAAACTTTTTGATTCCAAAGTCCGTCTCTTACCTCCCTTTCCTGCTCGTGCTATAAACATTTACATTTTATGACAAAAGCTTTCTAAGTCTGTCTGGAGGTGCCCCAAGGGGTACATATAGACCATTCCCCACCCCCTGCTTAAGACCAACGTCTTACTGGGATAACATAAAATCTAGTCTGTTGAATACTATGGAAACTGGAACACGCGCTCTTACGCACACACACACCAACACTTATTTTGATACTCCACACAGATTCGAAGCTACCATTTATAACGGAAGCGAGACAGACGCCATTGTGACTTTGCAAAGGAGTGGAATTTTTCGCTTTGAAAACAGAGTTTTGTTTTTCTGACATGCGCGCGTCTCGGACGTTGACCTAGGTAGTTCCAAAAATGTGTATTAACTTACTGCTCTTGTTTAAACGACGAGCAAGCCTATGACTGTTGGAACTATTACGAAAACATAAGGTTCTATTTGTCTCAGATACTTCAAGACATAAATTAAATGAGACATCTGAACAAAGAAATGAATTATGGGATTTTTGACAAGCATAACAGAGTTGGAGTTTAGCGCAGTTGGAGTTTAGCGCAGTTGGAGTTTAGCGAAGCTGCGATTCATCGGAGTTTTGGTCTAATGGACTTGGAGTCAAGCGGAGTGAAGTCTAACTGAGTTAAAATCTTGCGGAGTTGGAGCTTAGCTGAGTTGCAATTCACCAGAGTTGTTTAACGAATTAAGTGTAGTTGTAGTCTAAAAGAGTCTTACGGAGTTGGAGCTTAGCGGAGTTGGAGTTGAGTGGGGATTGAAGTTTAACGGAAGAAAAATAGTTGTACTTGTGCCAGTGTTAAACGGGGAGGATTTAGTCTCTTCCGGTATTTGTTATCTGCGCTATCTAAACCACCGTCCACCTGAGCTCAAAGCCTGCCTGGAGGTTTGAGATAGGACGTAATAGTCTTCATTATAGAAGGAAAGTCTGAAACATTTCAATCTAACTACTATTAATCTACACCAACAAGTACAGACATATAAAACATACATCCAATAGCTTTGATATTGGCCTCCCCATTTACACAAGTCATTCCTTGCCACTCACATCAAGACTATAGTAAAATGAACTGTTGTCTAAATATCTGTAATTTCCACTTACATCAAGACTATAGTAAAATGAACTGTTGTCTAAATATCTGTAATTTCCACTTACATCAAGACTATAGTAAAATGAACTGTTGTCTAAATAAAGTAATTTCCACTTACATCAAGACTATAGTAAAATGAACTGTTGTCTAAATATCTGTAATTTCCACTTACATCAAGACTATAGTAAAATGAACTGTTGTCTAAATATCTGTAATTTCCACTTACATCAAGACTATAGTAAAATGAACTGTTGTCTAAATATCTGTAATTTCCACTTACATCAAGACTATAGTAAAATGAACTGTTGTCTAAATATCTGTAATTTCCACTTACATCAAGACTATAGTAAAATGAACTGTTGTCTAAATAAAGTAATTTCCACTTACATTAAGACTATAGTAAAATGAACTGTTGTCTAAATATCTGTAATTTCCACTTACATTAAGACTATAGTAAAATGAACTGTTGTCTAAATATCTGTAATTTCCACTTACATTAAGACTATAGTAAAATGAACTGTTGTCTAAATAAAGTAATTTCCACTTACATCAAGACTATAGTAAAATGAACTGTTGTCTAAATAACGTAATGCTCTGTTGACAATTTTTAAAGAGTATTTTAAATATTAAATATTAATCAGTGCTTCAAACAAAGGGAGGAGCATTGCTCACTAAGGCCATGCTGTAAAATAAATAAGGGACATAACTGATTACACTCCATCACAAAACTTTAGTTCGTCAAAACTGTGCCGTGGTTTTCTCCCTTGTAGTCCTAGTTCACATTAAGATTAGGTCACTGGTCGTCATTAGGTTATCGATCGTGGAGTCGTGCAATATTGTATACACACGGTTGTCCCTCTTGTCTTTCATGTTTCTCTAGTTTGTAGATTTAATGGCAATCCTTCCACAGAGGTATTGACATGACAGAGAGGAAGCCAGGAGTTGAAAGCTGCAACGTGCCCAGTCCAGCAGCACCTAGACACCGAGATCTTTTGACTGGAGCACGTCTTGTAATGTCCGAATGACCAGTTAGTCAACAAACTAGCACCCTAGATAGTGACTGGCGCGCACGCACATACCTTACTGAGACTTTGAACTGTGCCAAGAAATGTGCCAATTTGGCAAAAAGAGTCAACTTCTAAATATGCTTAAACGGTGACCGGTCACTTCATCCCCGGTCATTTCATCCCCGGTCACTTCATCCCCGGTCATTTCATCCCCGGTCACTTCATCCCCGGTCATTTTATCCCCGGTCACTTCACTCCCCTCACTTCATCCCCGGTCATTTCATCCCCGGTCACTTCATCCCCGGTCATTTCATCCCCGGTCACTTCACTCCCCTCACTTCATCCCCGGTCACTTCATCCCCTGGTCACTTCATCCCTCGTCACTTTATCCCCGGTCACTTCATCCCCGGTCACTTCATCCCCGGTCACTTCATCCCCGGTCATTTCATCCCCTGGTCACTTCATCCCCTGGTCACTTCATCCCCCGTCATTTCATCCCCTGTCACTTCATCCCCGGTCATTTCATCCCCTGGTCACTTCATCCCCTGGTCACTTCATCCCCCGTCATTTCATCCTCTGTCACTTCATCCCCGGTCATTTCATCCCCTGGTCACTTCATCCCCTGGTCACTTCATCCCCCGTCATTTCATCCCCTGGTCACTTCATTCCCCGTCATTTCATCCCCGGTCACTTCATCCCCGGTCATTTCATCCCCGGTCACTTCATCCCCGGTCACTTCATCCCCTGGTTACTTCATCCCCTGGTCACTTCATCCCCCGTCATTTCATCCCCAATTAAATATTTTATGTATAAATATGATTATGTAGAATGCTTTTTGACATTTTATGACTTGTTACTAATGCGTTTATAGTGTTTCCTCTTCCACTTTGTTTTCTTAATGAGAAATCTTATATTATATTGTAAATCTGGGTGTGTACTTAGCTATAGCGCTTCTGTTGGATGTGGGGGTTGTAATATCATAATATTATCCGGATCAAAGGCCAAGGTTTGGTGGAAGTAGTAAAAAATAATTTGAGAGATAGAAGTTCGATTAGAATAATTACGACCATGCCGCTGATATCATCAAAGGCCAAGGTCTGGTGCAAGTACGAACGACCATGTTTCACTTTATTTTATTTTTCAATCGCTCTTTCTTGAAAATGGGCGCGTCATTTTTAGCCTTGAAATAAGGTTTTATTTTGTTCTACTAAAGGCGGAGTTCACCCATCCTCGTGATATCATGTCGCCTGTATACGTTTTGCTTTAATTCCTTTTAAACATTAATGTGTTACAATTTTGTCATTTAAATAAAAAATGAATACATTAAATATTGTTCATTTCATGATTTTTTAAATTACAATTTGTTACATAAAAATGATCAGATGATGAAAATATCAGGGGATGAAATGACCGGGGATGAAGTGACCAGGGGATGAAATGACCGGGAATGAAATGACCGGGGATGAAGTGACCGGGGATGAAATGACCGGGGATAAAGTGACCGGGGATGAAGTGACCGGGGATGAAATGACCGGGGATGAAATGACCGGGGATGAAGTGACCGGGGATGAAGTGACCGGGGAAAAAGTGACCAGGGATGAAATGACCGGGGATGAAATGACCGGGGATGAAGTGACCGGGGATGAAGTGACCAGGGATAAAGTGACCGGGGATGAAATGACCGGGAACCGCTTAACCTCTAAGTTACCAGAGCGAGAAGGGGAGGGATAGGAGGAGTAGAGGTAGGGAGAGAGTGAAAGAAGAGAGGATAAGAAGTGAAAGAGATAGGGAGAGAGTGAAAGAAGAGAGGATAAGAAGTGAAAGAGGTAGGGAGAGAGTGAAAGAAGAGAGGATAAGAAGTGAAAGAGGTTCGGGAGAGAGTGAAAGAAGAGAGGATAAGAAGTGAAAGAGGTAGGGAGAGAGTGAAAGAAGAGAGGATAAGAAGTGAAAGAGGTAGGGAGAGAGTGAAAGAAGAGAGGATAAGAAGTGAAAGAGGTAGGGAGAGAGTGAAAGAAGAGAGGATAAGAAGTGAAAGAGGTAGGGAGAGAGTGAAAGAAGAGAGGATAAGAAGTGAAAGAGGTAGGGAGAGAGTGAAAGAAGAGAGGATAAGAAGTGAAAGAGGTAGGGAGAGAGTGAAAGAAGAGAGGTTAAGAAGTGAAAGAGGTAGGGAGAGAGTGAAAGAAGAGAGGATAAGAAGTGAAAGAGGTAGGGAGAGAGTGAAAGAAGAGAGGATAAGAAGTGAAAGAGGTAGGGAGAGAGTGAAAGAAGAGAGGTTAAGAAGTGAAAGAGGTAGGGAGAGAGTGAAAGAAGAGAGGATAAGAAGTGAAAGAGGTAGGGAGAGAGTGAAAGAAGAGAGGATAAGAAGTGAAAGAGGTAGGGAGAGAGTGAAAGAAGAGAGGATAAAAAAGGGAGAGAGTGAAAGAAGAGAGGATAAGAAGTGAAAGAGGTAGGGAGAGAGTGAAAGAAGAGAGGATAAGAAGTGAAAGAGGTAGGGAGAGAGTGAAAGAAGAGAGGATAAGAAGTGAAAGAGATAGGGAGAGAGTGAAAGAAGAGAGGATAAGAAGTGAAAGAGGTAGGGAGAGAGTGAAAGAAGAGAGGATAAGAAGTGAAAGAGGTAGGGAGAGAGTGAAAGAAGAGAGGTTAAGAAGTGAAAGAGGTAGGGAGGGAGTGAAAGAAGAGAGGATAAGAAGTGAAAGAGGTAGGGAGAGAGTGAAAGAAGAGAGGATAAGAAGTGAAAGAGGTAGGGAGAGAGTGAAAGAAGAGAGGATAAAAAAGGGAGAGAGTGAAAGAAGAGAGGATAAGAAGTGAAAGAGGTAGGGAGAGAGTGAAAGAAGAGAGGATAAGAAGTGAAAGAGGTAGGGAGAGAGTGAAAGAAGAGAGGATAAGAAGTGAAAGAGATAGGGAGAGAGTGAAAGAAGAGAGGATAAGAAGTGAAAGAGGTAGGGAGAGAGTGAAAGAAGAGAGGATAAGAAGTGAAAGAGGTAGGGAGAGAGTGAAAGAAGAGAGGATAAGAAGTGAAAGAGGTAGGGAGAGAGTGAAAGAAGAGAGGATAAGAAGTGAAAGAGATAGGGAGAGAGTGAAAGAAGAGAGGATAAGAAGTGAAAGAGGTAGGGAGAGAGTGAAAGAAGAGAGGATAAGAAGTGAAAGAGGTAGGGAGAGAGTGAAAGAAGAGAGGATAAGAAGTGAAAGAGGTAGGGAGAGAGTGAAAGAAGAGAGGATAAGAAGTGAAAGAGGTAGGGAGAGAGTGAAAGAAGAGAGGATAAGAAGTGAAAGAGGTAGGGAGAGAGTGAAAGAAGAGAGGATAAGGAGTGAAAGAGGTAGGGAGACGAGAAGAATGGAGAAGAAGTTAATGAAGGAATGAATAGTAGTTACCTCCCCTGAAGTTTTTCATTCATTTTCATTTCATTTTTGAAAAAAAATCTGCTTGCACAGATAATTTAAAAAAATAGATGGTTCACTTCCGGAAAAGAAAAAAGTAACCGTTGCATCAGAACTTTGAATGATCTAAAACATCATGATGTTCGATGTTCATTTTATCTTCTAGTTTCTGAGATCTAAACTGGACGGACGGACGGACAGACAGGTCACACAAAAGTTCATGTGTTAAGTAAAACAATCCAAGTAATCAGTAGCAGACAAGCAATATATCATTCTAACAATTTTTCAGTTATTAAAACACTATATTTATAATCTTGTCCGGAGGACAATGGTTATGTCTGCATTGGATGTGGCAAAATATGTAGGTAGCTGCTGGGGCTGCGTAGCCACGTGCAATACAGCACTCCTCATTAATCTTCGGACTCGAAGACAAGCCTCAATTTTATTATTTATGTCTGGAATAATTGTTTAGGAAAGTAAACACCTCGTGCGGGTAATGGGTCAACTCAAGTCACGTTCAGTAAGTAGGGCTAATTAAAGAAAACAGATAAATTATGATAGTTCACAGCCTGTTTTTTTTTTTTGTAAACGTAAAACTAAATAATTACCGAGTCTTAATTCTAATACACACATTGCTGTCACAGACTTGTTTTGAGATCACGTGATCTATAGAGCATTGCCATATTTTACAAAGATTATATAAACTCACTTTGTCTGTCTGTCTGATACAGGTTTTAAACACATTATTTCTCTCACTTTCCACTCTCGAGTCAAGTTGAAACTTTGCACAACTATTCATGAACCAATAAAAAAATTAACCATTTTGTTGATTAAATAATGCTAATTAATTAATTGTGTTTTGTATCAATAAAGGGTAATAAATCTTATAAAGCTAAGATGTATGTCAGTTAATGTGGAGTTCTTCCCATTAGATAAGCCATTTTAAAAGTGTTTTTTTTTTATTTTACTAGTTACAAAGCTTATATTAAATCACTCTGTCTGTCGGTCTGTCTGTCTGTCGGTCTGTCTGTCTGGACTCGTTTACAACATTTTTCACCCACTTCCCATTCTTGGATCGAGTTGAAACATTGTCAGTGACATCACGTGAATCAATACAAAATATTTAGTAGTGGTAAGTATTTAAGTTTGTTTATATAGAAAATGGTAAAAAAAATCTTACAGTATTGATATATATGGCGCAAAGGTGCAAAGGTGCAGTTCTTTCCCTCAGGTAAGCTTTCTTTTTTTTTACAAAGCTTAAATCAACTCATTCTGTCTGTCTGTATAACAAAATGTTTGAACACTAAAATGTTTGAACAATTATATCTTTTACCTGACAACTTTGTGGTGGTATTACTTGAATTAGTCCCTTTGAGGACTCGAGGTCTGTGTGAACATTTTTTATGCATTTAAATAAGCATCATGTCAACTTTCACCAAGAAACCCCCCCGCTTCCCTAACCCTTTCACAGCTGGTCCAGACAAGTGAGATAGGATCTTATGTCACTTGAAGCTGAAAAGCTGAACAAAAATAGCTGGTACAAATAGTTCTAATCGCACAGATTTATTATGTCTAGATCAATATTACATACAGTCATACATGACTGATCCAAACTAATTGATACAATCAAACTTAATATAAGCTTTTGTTTTTTTTTAAATTTTTTTTTTTTTTAAATGTTTTTTCTTGTTTTGAAATTATTTTTTTTTATTGTACTTGTTTCTTAATAGCCTACACATTTGAAACTCTGTTGCCCGCATGTTGTATCTGGAATGGGAAGTTATAGAACTGCTTCGTCACTTGGTCTAATAGTCCAGCCCTGATATGGACACACAAACATTGACACTGTTAAAAGGAATCGATTGGTTTGGGAAGGGGGGGGGGGAGTCGACAAGTGACGGACTTTTTTTTTTAAGCACAGAAATACTGTCAAGAAAAAAAAAACATGTTGTTTTTTTTAATGCAATCTTCAGACGAGACAATGGCCTACACTAAGGGGGTAATCCAACGTATTGATTTGACCAGGTGTTAGTGTGGGTAATGGAACCAACTAAAAAATCTTGAATGTTTATTTTCTTGTATTTCTTCCCATGATAAAATATTTCAAAGAAGAGGTAATATCATTCTTATGTCCCTGGACCTACACAAGGAGATCTGTGACAGGTTAAAATTAACTATTGACTATCAGCAAAAGATGTTTGGTAAAGACTTTAAAAACAAGCTAACATAATGAGCATGTTCTATTCGAAATCATGACCAAATCAATTAGATGTGTTCCAACTATCAAACTCTACAGTTGTCAATGAAACAATAATTTGTTTGCTTTTAAGCACTTCAATCTAGAACATTGTAGAGAGACTTGACTTATTGTATCTCTGACATAAAGCACTTCAATCTAGAACATTGTAGAGAGACTTGACTTATTGTATCTCTGACATCAAGCACTTCAATCTAGAAAATTCTAGAGAGACTTGACTTGTTGTATCTCTGACATTAAGCACTTCAATCTAGAACATTCTAGAGAGACTTGACTTATTGTATCTCTGACATAAAGCACTTCAATCTAGAACATTCTAAAGAGACTTGACTTATTGTATCTCTGACATAAAGCACTTCAATCTAGAACATTGTAGAGAGACTTGACTTATTGTATCTCTGACATAAAGCACGTTAATCTAGAACATTCTAGAGAGACTTGACTTATTGTATCTCTGACATAAAGCACTTCAATCTAGAACATTGTAGAGAGACTTGACTTATTGTATCTCTGACATCAAGCACTTCAATCTAGAACATTCTAGAGAGACTTGACTTATTGTATCTCTGACATCAAGCACTTCAATCTAGAACATTGTAGAGAGACTTGACTTATTGTATCTCTGACATCAAGCACTTCAATCTAGAACATTCTAGAGAGACTTGACTTATTGTATCTCTGACATCAAGCACTTCAATCTAGAACATTGTAGAGAGACTTGACTTGTTGTATCTCTGACATCAAGCACTTCAATTTAGAACATTGTAGAGAGACTTGACTTGTTGTATCTCTGACATCAAGCACTTCAATCTAGAACATTCTAAAGAGACTTTACTTATTGTATCTCTGACATAAAGCACTTCAATCTAGAACATTCTAGAGAGACTTGACTTATTGTATCTCTGACATAAAGCACTTCAATCTAGAACATTCTAAAGAGACTTGACTTATTGTATCTCTGACATAAAGCACTTCAATCTAGAACATTCTAGAGATACTTGACTTATTGTATCTCTGACATAAAGCACTTCAATCTAGAACATTCTAAAGAGACTTGACTTATTGTATCTCTGACATAAAGCACTTCAATCTAGAACATTCTAAAGAGACTTGACTTATTGTATCTCTGACATAAAGCACTTCAATCTAGAACATTGTAGAGAGACTTGACTTATTGTATCTCTGACATCAAGCACTTCAATCTAGAACATTGTAGAGAGACTTGACTTATTGTATCTCTGACATCAAGCACTTCAATCTAGAACATTGTAGAGAGACTTGACTTATTGTATCTCTGAAATAAAGCACTTCAATCTAGAACATTCTAAAGAGACTTGACTTATTGTATCTCTGACATAAAGCACTTCAATCTAGAACATTCTAAAGAGACTTGACTTATTGTATCTCTGACATAAAGCACTTCAATCTAGAACATTGTAGAGAGACTTGACTTATTGTATCTCTGACATCAAGCACTTCAATCTAGAACATTGTAGAGAGACTTGAATTATTGTATCTCTGACATCAAGCACTTCAATCTAGAACATTGTAGAGAGACTTGACTTATTGTATCTCTGACATAAAGCACTTCAATCTAGAACATTCTAAAGAGACTTGACTTATTGTATCTCTGACATAAAGCACTTCAATCTAGAATATTCTAAAGAGACTTGACTTATTGTATCTCTGACATAAAGCACTTCAATCTAGAACATTCTAGAGAGACTTGACTTATTGTATCTCTGACATCAAGCACTTCAATCTAGAACATTCTAGAGAGACTTGACTTATTGTATCTCTGACATAAAGCACTTCAATCTAGAACATTCTAGAGAGACTTGACTTATTGTATCTCTGACATAAAGCACTTCAATCTAGAACATTCTAGAGAGACTTGACTTATTGTATCTCTGACATCAAGCACTTCAATCTAGAACATTCTAGAGAGACTTGACTTATTGTATCTCTGACATCAAGCACTTCAATCTAGAACATTCTAGAGATACTTGACTTATTGTATCTCTGACATCAAGCACTTCAATCTAGAACATTCTAGAGAGACTTGACTTATTGTATCTCTGACTTAAAGCACTTCAATCTAGAACATTGTAGAGAGACTAGACTTATTGTATCTCTGACATAAAGCACTTCAATCTAGAACATTGTAGAGAGACTTGACTTATTGTATCTCTGACATAAAGCACTTCAATCTAGAACATTGTAGAGAGACTTGACTTATTGTATCTCTGACATAAAGCACTTCAATCTAGAACATTCTAGAGAGACTTGACTTATTGTATCTCTGACATAAAGCACTTCAATCTAGAACATTGTAGAGAGACTTGACTTATTGTATCTCTGACATAAAGCACTTCAATCTAGAACATTCTAAAGAGACTTGACTTATTGTATCTCTGACATAAAGCACTTCAATCTAGAACATTCTAGAGATACTTGACTTATTGTATCTCTGACATATAAAAAAGCGTTAATATTTGGATAGTATTTGCTAGAAACTAAAAAGTCAAACTAGTTCACAAGAGCATCGTGTCTCTCTCTATTCAGTGTCTCCGAAAGCTTTTGTGTGTTTGTGTGTGTGTGTGTTTGAGGATAAAATCAATGAACCTAGATGTCAAGGTCGCAGAGATAAGGTCATCACGTGAGAAAGTGAGACGAAAGTGAAGGGGAAAAACAAACAGAAACAGAAAACAAGAGAAAACAAGAGAAAACAGATGCTGTTGAGTTCCTAAACAAAGGGGACATAATTTGAGAAAGTGCCAGACAGAGGGGTCACACATTTGTACTTATCAATGTTTGTAGGTTTGTTTGTTTTAAATACAATATAGAGATTTACACATCCTACCATGATATCGAATGTTATTGTAAGACTGTTATATTGCCCATGTTTTATAAGACGCACAAGAAATAGAAGATGTTACTGATTTGGTATAACAATTGGTTGTTGCTTTATACATACGCATAATTATCCTTGGAAACACAAGTATACACTCTTAAATCCAATAATATTTAACTTCAATAAAAAATATTATCCTATTTCGTAAGTAAGAAGAATTATAGGATATAACCATTGTATTAAACCAACGAATGTAAGGCGGACATTTTCACTAATCAGGTCAATGTTAGTTGGATGAGAACACGTGACTCCAAAAAAAAAGGAGATTGTGTCATTGTTCTTGCCAGTCATTGACTTGTAGCTCCAAACTGCTGGAAGACAGCAACAGCTGATGGCGCATTATATCTTAGTTTAAAAAACTTGAAATAACTTGAATAGCTTCTTTGTTAACAATTCTAAATATAACCTTTATCCCAATAAGTGTAGTAGACTTTAGTAATAATATATAAATGGTATTCGGAACGAAACTAACTCACTACAAAAACAACGTCCTTACACTCTGGCAATCTGGAGTAATCTAGGGAACCCTAGACAGCTTACACCAGTGCCGTTTATCTTGCATCATTCAGCCTGCTTAGCCACCAACCAATCGCTAGCTTCTTCTCACTCACCATAGTAACACACACACACACTCACTCACACTCCATGCCAGTTCTCTTTTAACCGAAAGTCTGGTAACTTTGAAAACTGTGGCATGAAATAAAAAGTTGTAAACAAAAAGAATTAATTCCGTTACTACAGCGCACCACAGAACTTGAACTGTAATTATTGTATTGTTAATAAGACTGCTTGTCAAGTTTTGTAGTGTAAAAGTACCAAAAACTGAAAGGTATTCCCTCACCCCCCCTCATAGTGTAAATAAAAATTATGCTCCGCCCATGAGTGCTACATCTTTCAAGTATTAGGACATGTGCGTGTGTCAGAGAAAAGTTGGAGCACGCAGACCAAGGCCTGGAGGACACATGGCTTTCTTTAATTGTTTTCTACAGGGGTCCACTTTCAAACCTCCGGTGAATAAATGCAGCTTCGCGTGCCAGATGTATCCATACTGCCACTGGCCTAATACTGTTTATGACTCGTTCATAGTCATTATAATATGTAATGACGTTCTTCAATCTGAGATTAGATGACAGACAGACAGACAGATAGATAGATAGATAGATAGATAGATAGATAGATAGATAGATAGATAGATAGGGGCAGGTCAGGAAAGTGAGGACTCTTTGTGAATAAGTGTTGCTCAGATTTTAAAACTAGGGGCAAAAAACATTTACTTATTTCTTTTTTATTTCATTTTGTGTTATAAGACGTTATAATAATTTTATGCACCATGTCTGTCTGTCTGGTAAAAAGTGTGTACAGGTCATTTCTCCCTCACCCCTTCTCGGATCAAGTTGAAACTTTGCATAATTTTGCTATGGCATAGACAAGACACGAATCAATAAAAAAATCAATTAGTCAACTAATTACTGGTAATTAATTATTTTGTTTGATACCAGTAAGGTAAATTAATTCAGAGTTCTATGCCTAAGATAAGCTTTTTTTAATGCATTCCATGAAAAATTATCGACCATCTTCTCAATCTGATTTTTTTTTCACAATATAATTTTTCAAAATAACATAAAAATAATATTTCTCATTTTTAACCTGAAACTTTTCGGCCTATTGTTACCAATCCATCAAAGTCATGGTGTGTTTGTTGTGTACTAGAGGATGGATCTATCTGAGAAACTTTCTATCCAGATGGCTAAGTAGGAGAATAGACCTACAGCTCGCCTTTGTGCGTTTAGATTCTCGGGTGGCGGAATTTGACGCAAGGGCAGTAGTCTGTCGGGGTCTGGCTTCATCTCATTTTATTCATCAAGATTTAGTCCATATTTTTTTATAGCCCCAAGAAATTTAAGCAAATTTTTATCATGCTCTTCTGTGTCCTTACTACAAATGGTGTTGTTGTCAATATAAGCATATGTACCCTCCAGTGACTCTTGTTCTATGATCAGTCTTCCTTAGAGGGATCTGATGGTAGGTGTTGCGAAAGTCAAGGGTGCTAAATAAGCATCCCGAAGTGTGAACCGATTAACAGTTTGGCTATAGTCCACTACCATTCTTTGTTTATCAAGTGTATAGGAGTGACTAACTTTCAAGTGTACAGGAGAGACTAACTTTCAAGTATACAGGAGAGAGTAACTTTCAAGTGTAAAGGAGAGACTAACTTTCAAGTGTACAGGGGAGACTAACTATCAAGTGTACAGGAGAGACTAACTATCCAATGATAAGGAGAGACTAACTATCAAGTGTAAAGGAGAGACTAACTTTCAAGTATAAAGGAGAGACTAACTTTCAAATGTACAGGAGAGACTAACTATCCAATGATAAGGAGAGACTAACTATCAAGTGTAAAGGAGAGACTAACTTTTAAGTGTACAGGAGAGACTAACTTTCAAGTATACAGGAGAGACTAACTTTCAAGTGTACAGAAGAGACTAACTTTCGAGTGTACAGGAGCGCCTAACATTCAAGTGTACAGGAGTGCCTACCTTTTAAGTGTGGTGGCCGCCTTGCAATGGCCAACTCTGGCGAAGTTTACATCACATGCTATTCTACCAATAGACGATTTAATCGATACACAAGTTGAATTTCACGTTAATTAGTGCCCTCCTAACGCTCCTAAATCTGTTTGATCTCTGATAACGACTGGAGTGCACCTGTAATGACACTGTTTTTCTACGGATGTAATAGTGACACACTCGCAAACACATGCATTCTCAAACAAGCACACACACTGTCTGACACACACATCACGTACACACTTTTGTTGACTTGTAGTGCCAAAGTGCTTTTAGACAACTAGAGGCGTATTATATCTTAAGTTATAAATAGAAATAACTTGAATATTTGAATATAGGCAAATGAAAATTAAGATGAAATGAAATAAATGTAGTAGACATATGTAATAATATAAAATGGTATTTTGAACAAAATCTTACTAAAAAAATACATATATTCACTCTGGCATTCTGGATGCCTCTGACTTACCAAAGACAGCTTACGGCAATGACGCTCATCTTGTATCATTCACACTGCAGAGCCACCAACCAATCGCTAGCTTCTTCTCACTGACACCATGAAACACATACACAAACAAACACTTCATAACACACACACACATTCGAACACAGTTAACCGCGAAGACCACATAATCTCACTGATGTAAACATTTATTTATAGATACATATACATACACAGAGCAAAACTCAAACAGGAAGGGGCGAGAGTCTCACCAATATTTAAAATACTATTCAACTCTTTTAATTTCATTACAGGTGCCTCTTTTAAAGTTATTGATATCAGGTCAATTTAAAAATCAGAATTTGATGCATGTGGTGGGTACAGGTCTTGTTCTGACCAGAATATGGTGTTACCCATATACCTCTTACAGATGTGTAAAAGTGAAGTAACAGAACTGTGAAATATATTAATCTGAGATGAACTCCTATTGAAAAATCAGAGCAGGAAGGACTAGTTCTCCCGTAGTGCTCTGGCAAGAAACTTAGCCGTCCGGCGTAGTGCCTCATAGCTACCATACAAGTCGAGTGACTGCACAGACAGGTCCCCCCTTAGCTCGCAGTGCTGGGGACACTCGTACAAGACATGCTCCACTGTTTCAGCGCTCTCTCCACGGTGGCGGCATCGGGAGTCAAAGTTCGTGCGGAACCGGGCAAAGTATGCCCCTATAGGACAGTGTTCCGTTCTGCATTGTGTAATAATCGATTGCTCTGACCTCTTCAGTCGCCACCATGGATCGTCGAGATCTGGGTGACGCATGTGCTGCCAGACACCACGTGCTCTGTCGGATTCCTCCCAGGACTTTAACCACTTCTCATGAATGAGTGCTCGGATTTGTGCCGTTGCTTGTAAGTACGTGCTTGGTGCTTCGAGGTGTGTGGCTGCCATTGCACCCTCCCTTGCGAGGGCGTCTGCCGTTTCATTGCCCCTCACGCCGCAATGTGAAGGCGCCCACTGCATGAAAACGACAGCTCCAATAGCCCGGCGGATGTTATCTGCGGCGCCGACTGCCTCTTCTATTACGGGCGACCCTCCCCCGCCGCCACCCATAGCTTGGAGACTGGAGCGAGAGTCAGTGACCAGCACCACCGTAGTGGCGCTAGTCTCGCGTTGGAGCATTCGGGCCCTAATGGCCTCGAACGCTCTAGTTATCCCTATTAATTCGGCATCCATGGAACATGCAGCGTAGCCGCATGGACCAGAGAGCCTGTCTTGTTCAGTCCGGTCGGGGTATACTATAAGGGTTCCATACCCCGATCTATCGGGGTACCTCATTACCGACCCATCGGTGTAGCAGAAAATGGCATCCGATGGGTAGGACTTAATTGTTATAGATGCCAAATTTTGTAGTATGGCTGGTGTTAATCGCCACTTGGTGGCTCCCTCTTGCCCTAAAAGGGACAGGTTTATTTGTGGGGCCGGCAATCTCCTCCACGGGGGGCACGTACTTATTCTCCTAATAGGTATTCTGTCAGTGGAGAGTCCAGCTGTTTTAGACAAATTGGCCGCTATGTGGAGGAACGATCGCATTTTGATGCGGTTCCTCTCTCTCCACTGACGCACTAAAATAGAGGTGGGTAGCCTAGAGTCGCCCCTTTTATAGCGCTCGTAGGCCATAAGTACTGCCCTCTCCCTCCTAAGATATAGGGGCGCCACGTTTGTAAATATTTCAGCAGCATTTGTTGGGCTTGTCCGAAAGGTGCCACTAATGAACCTTAGAGCCTGTGCTTGCACTCGGTCGAGTGATTCGAGGGCAGTTTAGCTAGCATATACTTGAACTGTATAGCTATATTCAATTTGTGATCTAACTGCCCCTAAGTACAATGTGCGTAGCATGTCAGCTTTGGCACCCCACTTTGTGCTGGTCAGCTTTCTTAATAACGCTAACTTCTCCCAGGCCTTTCTTTCAACATCCTGGACGTGCTGGAGCATTGACAGTTTTCTATCCAGGGTCACCCCTAGAAATTTTGGCGTATTTTCACGCTAGAGTCGCAGCGAATGTCGATCCCTAGGCTGAACAGGGACCAGGTCGTTTTGGCAACGTTTATCTGAATCTGCCATTTGTCGCAATACGAGGATATGGTATGGAGGTCTGCTTGAAGTGCCGCCTGAATTTGGTCGGCTTTCTTCCCGGTTGACCAGAGGACAATATCATCAGCATATAGCAGTTTTTTTTTGACCGCAGTGAGCTGAGCAAATCGTTCTGAAAGGCCATGAAAAGTGTACAGGACATGGCGGAGCCCTTTAAGGCAGGCCATTAAGTTGTTGTTTTGGCTTGCTAAGGGAGTGCTGGTATTTTGTACGTGTGCTCCTCCCTGACAGAAAGGATTGTATCCAATTGTATATCTTGCCCCGCACACCCATGGCTCTTAACTTTAGATAGAGGCCTTGCTTCTACACACGGTCGTAAGCCTGTTTTAGGTCTATGAATACTGCGTATGTGTTCTCGGACCTCTGGAACCCATCGGCCACTTCCTGTGCGAATGTTGTGACCTGGTCGATCGGGCTCAAGCCTGCCCTAAAGCCGGCCTGCTCTGGCGCCAGGATACCGGCACTCTCAAGGGACCAAACTAGCCGCTCGTTAAACATTCGCTCAGCAACTTTGACAAGCGTTGAGGTTAGTGAAATGGGTCTGTAGGACTCCACGTTAGTCGCGTCTTTTCCCTTCTTAAGGACTGGTACAATGATAGCACTCTTCCAGGCCTCGGGCAGTCTGGACTCTGCCCAGGTTCGATTCATAAACTCCAGGAGTTTACCTCTTGCAATGCCCCCAAGGTGTTTTACCATCTCGGGGGTAACCTTATCTGGCCCCGGAGCTTTTCTGTTTTTACACTTTGCAATCGCTCTATCCAGCTCAGCACGACAGAAGGGCGCATTGCATGTTGCTTGACTTTCAGGCTCATCTGGCTCCCTCTCGAGCCTTTTACGTTCTTTGTTGAGGGCTTTGGACATGGCTGACTTCTTTTCGGGCTTGCTGATTTTAGCAAAATATCGATTCAACAAGCCGGCCATTTTGGTTACCGTAGAGACGGGCCCTCTGGGTGACAATAGAAGGCAGCCGTCCGCGCTGTGTCTTTGGCCTCTAGGTTTCGCAGAAGACGCCAGGCCAGAATATGGTGTTACCCATATACCTCTAACAGATGTGTAAAAGTGAAGTAACAGAACTGTGAAATATCTTAACAGAACATTTACAATATTTTAACAAAACAAAAACCAAGCTTATAAGCGTCACCTTACACTTAATCCAGACATATATCCAACAATATATATATTATTGTGGTTCGATGTTGACCACTTTTGTCATCCAGGGGGCTGAGGGCTTTGCACTGGGGTTTTGTGCCTCCTCATGTGGCTGGTGAGACCTATGTAAGCCCGAAATGTTCAGCTGCATGCTGGGCAGGTTATTCCAGCTGGAGCTAGTGTCATTGGCCTTGCTTTTCTTCTCTGACGCTTTTCTTCTGCCAGCACTGTTCTCTTGTCCTCTGCAATTTGTGCGCCAGTTTTCACAGCGCGGCGCCATGATGCTCTGTCATGTGCTTCTGTCTCCCAGGTGGCTGGGCTTAGGCTGAACGCCTTCAGAAAGCGTTTACTTTGTCCACCTTGTGAGAGCTTTCCTTCTCTTAATTGGCCATACGGAGTCGTTTAGGGATGCGGCGGTCTTCAATTCTTCAGACGTGTCCTTCCCATTGCAGTTGAGAAAGCATCAGGATTGTGCATATGCTTTGCAGACCCGCTATTTGAAGGACTTCAGTATCTGGGTTGCTATTTGACATTCAGTATTTTTCTTAGACATGTCTTGTGGAAGTGGTTTAGTTTCTTTGATTGTTTTCTGTACACTGTCTACGTTTTAGAGCAAGGGTGGGCAAATTACGGCCCGCGGGCCACATGCGGTCCGCCGAGGTGTTTAATGCGGCCCGCGAAAACCTAAATAAATCATGTGTGCCCACACATTACACATATAAAAATACAAATGTATTAAAAATAAATAATTGTAAATATTTTTAGAAATTGTTGAAACTTTTGATTCTTGTCACTTACAAACATTGTCTCTAAACGTTCTTCTAAAAAGTTTAAAGTAAACGAAGATTATACTTAATAGCAATATTTCAATAAAATCAGTAAAAGACATAGGCCCAGGCCAGTATTTATTCAATGCTTTGAAGAATTGTGTTGAAAAAGTTGGGTTGGCTTGTACAATATGGAAAGGGTAACAAATGAAGGAGCTTTGACAGAGAAAAACAGCCTTTTTAATAAAATAAAGAAAATATCCCAACCATAAACTAGTAACTGGAAAGTTTACACAAAGCTACATTGAATTCATACAACTTATACAATCTCAATAAATGTAGTCGTATGTAGGCATAGGGCCGTCCCTGAGCATGCAGCTTCCCAGGTCCATGATTGTTGGGGGCCTCACACAGGATATACAATTTAATACTATTCAGAAAGAATAGCGAAACTTGAACACCATGTTAGTGTTCGAAGTACACTAGGTTTTTAATTCCATAATTTTAGTTTTGTCACCTTATTTTGTATTTTTCTATTTTATTCGGGGCCACCAAAAAGCACTTCGCCTATTGCCTCCAATTATCCAAGGCCGGCCCCGACTGGCAGTTCAGAAAAGTACGTGAAGATTTGGAATTAAAACATCCCGATGTTCGGTAACACAGTAGTATCCTCTGGTCAATCATTAGATCAATATGGAATAACAAGGAAGAAATTGTTAGGTTCCTTGATGGACATTGACTGTGACCCTTTCCTAATATTTCTAATGAAGAGTTGAAGAAAGACTTCATGTTTATCATCAGAAGCATTGCAATTTATTGTTTGCACATGAAATGTATGTGCATCTTAAATAAATTTTTTAAACAAAGACATTCCATTTCTTGAGGCCAGCAAGCGAAATGAAGGCCTTATCATTTTACATTAGCTGAAAAGTGAAACTGTTTCTAGGGAAATCGTTGAAAAGTAGAAGACTTATTTGGATTCCTTGATTGTGAAATTTTAAAGCAAATTTTAAGACGTCAAGAACTCGAAACCAGTTTTCAATACCCTCAGCTTACCATTTAATGCAGAAGCTGATATAGCTCCAGATGGCATACCTCCAAGCAAATTATGACCTGAAATAGAAGTTCCAGTCAGTTCCTTCGCGGGAGCTTCATGGTTGCCAGAAGCTGTTTATCCACACACTATGTGAAACTTATACTTTCACATTTAATGGAACCACATTCACATTTTTGAACAACCTTTTCTTTTTGTTCTCAAGTGTTAGAAGAGGTCGATGCTTATTGAAGGTAATTTGACAGTAGTCACAAGAAAACAACTAGTCAGCTAGTTCCATGGTTCCGGAACATTATGCACGAGAGTAAACAGTTATATACGTCAAGTACTACTATCAATCGTGGTGAAATGTTTAATGTAAATAAACAATAGCAAAATAAAAAAATAATAATTCGTAAAATTAGTTTAAAAAATTGCTAACTCATATATATATATATATATATATATGCGGCCCGCCCAGGCCCTAAATTTTGTTAATGCAGCCCTCGGTTGAAAAAGGTTGCCCACCCCTGTTTTAGAGGCATAGAGCAATGTAGGACAATAATATCTACATGATTAACTTTCCTTCTGGCGATAAGGTAAACAATCCCAACTGTCTTAGACTCATCCACATATCATTCCTAGATCTTATGCAGCCTACCGCTAGGACATTTTGTTGAATAGTAAGACGTGCCTCTGTTTACTAAGGATGGCTATAATAATAAAAATTTCTGCAAGTTTGTATCTGACATAGCTGTAAGACAATAAGTTGGCAATATATGACCTGCTAGTGCTAACTATTGTAAAAAAAAAAAAAAACTAAAACTCTATGGCCATATTACAAGGTCTTCAGGGCTCGCAAAGACCTTCCTACAGTAAACAGTACCAGGAAAAATAAGAAGATGCAGTCAGAGAAAGCGATAGGCAGAGAAGATAAAAGAATTGAAAAAGGTTCTCACCAAGCCAAAAGACAGAGAGGAATGGAGAAAGTCGGTCGACAAATCTTGAGTGGTGCCCCAACGGTTCGACAGACTAAGGAATAGATAAGATAAGAAGATATAAGAAATCAAAACATAATACCTTGAGGGGAGAGGGGGTGATGTTCGGACCTTTGCCCCGATATCAATCAAATAAGATTTGATCTTACTGTAAGAATCCATTGCTATTTCTATCCAGTTTTATGACTTCAAAGCATGCAGGTTGTACATAAGTCCATGAGGGAAATGTTTGTCTCTGTCTTTAAATTCTGTATCAATGTCCTTCTGTCAACAAATTTGGTGGTCACGTGAGATGCATTCTTCATGATATGTCCGGCAGGAAGAAGCTGGGGTCGTCGACCTTTAGCAAGTGAAGGCTGCTACATGGTCGCAGATTCGATTTTGGGTACGCAGACGAGAGAGATGTGGAGAAAGAGAGAAAGAGAGAGAGAGACTTGAGCAAACAAAGTTTAGTCTCTGTTAGGTGTTACGAAGAGCCACACTATGAAACTTGCTCTATTGCATTCAATCTCAACTACTCGCTCGTAGCGAATCACAAAAATGTGTGTTTTCAGAGACTTGTGATTCAATGTTTTATGAAGCCAGGACAACATTGTAAAAATTGCAATGTATAACAAAGAAAATGGTCTATTAATATAACATAAATATAAAGCATCATAAAGAATGGGATCATTAATACAACGGATCATAAAGAACTGGTTGATTAATATCTTGGATGATAATTGGACCATAAAGAACTGTTCCGTTAATAGTCACAGAGGCTTTCTCAATATAATTAGTAAAAGACTATATTTTAATATTATATCAACCTCATTAAGTGTTTAATTCCCTTTTATTTACACCATATATTTAGGATTAAATTAATTTTCATATTGGTGTAGGGCTAGCTACTGTACCCTGTAGAATAACCACAAGCTACAAAAACACCAAACAGCAACATTTTCAGGCTTCGTGGACAAAGATTGCTCTGCGCATGTTTGTGTCTCTCCCCTGCTTAGCTACGACACTGTCAGGTTCGAACCCTGACAGCATTCTCAGTAATTTGGAAATATTTCAGAACATGGTAATCGTTACAAACATTTGAGGAGTTTCTTCTGAACGAGACCTGGTCATTTTCTGTTTAGAGTGTGTGCGGTCAAGAAGTGGAGGTTATTAGAATTGTATCATGGTGGTGAGAGGCTATTAGCTGGACACTGTGATGACAAGATGATGTGTGTCCATAGCGTCGTGCATTAATGAAATGGTCCCTGGCGTCTTCTGGGAATACCCGCGCTTTAATACGCACTTCTGATTGACGTCACACGCATAAAGCTAAGAATAGCTTCTAATCTAACCGCACACCTTTGTATTATTCAGTGAACAATGTCTTGACACAGACACAGACACAGACAACGAAACATAAGAGAGGGGACGGGGGGGAGGAGATTAAAAAAGCACAGAGGGTAGAAAGAAATATACATTTAAAAAAAAACAATAGATAATTAAATCATCTTGGCGGATTTTTTGTGTATGAAATAAATATTTTCCTGAACTTTTGAAGATTTAAATGAAACTAAGTGTGACTGTTACATCTGTCAGTGCCTCCATTTCAGAAGGACTTGCGGTCACTGAGTTTTAAGTGACACGACCAAACATCTGACCACGGCTAAGTTTCATTGAAATCACGTGTTGTTCCATTCCATCATCCCAGGTCACTGCCACCTCGACACGGTACGGGGTCTAAAAGATTGGAAGACTAAGACCAGTGGTTCTCACATCTATATTTAGGTTTTCACTTTGAAAGTGTTTCAGTGACCGAAGATGCTCGCATATTACTAATACTGATAAAACCAATTTCAAAGGGCTTAAATCGTTATTTAGTTTCTCTTCTCGGAACTAATAAATGATTTGATAGGGACAAACACTACTAAACGTGTAAGTATATTAACTAAAGAAGTCTCACATACACTGGTAGAACTTAGCAGAGCAGAGGACTTGGCGAGAGTTGACAAATAAATTTAATTCTATTATTTAATACTAATAATATAGATCAACTCAGATGCCAATTTGCCATCACTAGAAAGAGGAAAGTAGTTGGCAGTAGATGGCCTAATACGTCATCAATAAATCAATATATTGTATAACAATTGTTATAGTTTTAGGACGGGATTAGTTTAATCGGGAATTTCCTTTAAGCGACGCGACTTTTAATTGCACATTATTTTGGACGGAAGTAGTTCTGGGATAGTAACGGCAGTGGAGACAGACTCTCTGAGGCACATTATTTTGGACGGAAGTAGTTCTGGGATAGTAACGGCAGTGGAGACAGACTCTCTGAGGCACATTATTTTGGACGGAAGTAGTTCTGGGATGGTAACGGCAGTGAAGACAGACTCTCTGAGGCACATTATTTTGGATGGAAGTAGTTCTGGGATAGTAACGGCAGTGGAGACAGACTCTCTGAGGCACATTATTTTGGATGGAAGTAGTTCTGGGATAGTAACGGCAGTGGAGACAGACTCTCTGAGGCACATTATTTTGGACGGAAGTAGTTCTGGGATGGTAACGGCAGTGGAGACAGACTCTCTGAGGCACATTATTTTGGATGGAAGTAGTTCTGGGATAGTAACGGCAGTGGAGACAGACTTTCTGAGGCACATTATTTTGGATGGAAGTAGTTCTGGGATAGTAACGGCAGTGGAGACAGACTCTCTGAGGCACATTATTTTGGACGGAAGTAGTTCTGGGATAGTAACGGCAGTGGAGACAGACTCTCTGAGGCACATTATTTTGGACAGAAGTAGTTCTGGGATAGTAACGGCAGTGGAGACAGACTCTCTGAGGCACATTATTTTGGACGGAAGTAGTTCTGGGATGGTAACGGCAGTGGAGACAGACTCTCTGAGGCACATTATTTTGGACGGAAGTAGTTCTGGGATAGTAACGGCAGTGGAGACAGACTCTCTGAGGCACATTATTTTGGACGGAAGTAGTTCTGGGATAGTAACGGCAGTGGAGACAGACTCTCTGAGGCACATTATTTTGGACGGAAGTAGTTCTGGGATAGTAACGGCAGTGGAGACAGACTCTCTGAGGCACATTATTTTGGACGGAAGTAGTTCTGGGATGGTAACGGCAGTGGAGACAGACTCTCTGAGGCAAGACGTTGTTTTGATTCGTAATTGATGACAATGGACCGAGCACCTTTTTATGCATACAAGTTATATGTTAAGTGGAACAGGTTTTATCAAGTCATTATATGGTATGTGTGGTAAGTAGTAGCGAACCGCAAGGCCTTAGTGTGAGTTATTTTCAAACTACAGTTAGATCTACATATACAACCTACAATATCCCCACCACAACATAACTATCGTTGTACAATTAGATCACTATGTACCAATTTATTTTTCCACAGATGCAAGTTGCGAGTATCACAAAGTCTCATTTTATGTCGGCCAGATATTTCAATAAAAAAATAATAATAGGTTGAAAATCAAGTCAAATACAGTGTAAATGTCAATTTAAAAAAAATCATTACAAAATAAAATAGGTTTTCGTATTATAAAAACCTATTTAAAAAAAAGTGATTTTTGTTGAAAACTAAAAGTGTTTCTTATTTATACATTTTTGTTCGTTGTTTGAAAATAAAATGATCACGTGATATTGTGAAGTGAATGAAATGATCACGTGATATTGCGTAGGGATGAAATGATCACGTGATATTGCGTAGGGAATGAGATGATCACGTAATATTGTGCAGGGAATGATATTATCACGTAATATTGCGTAGGGAATGAAATGATCATGTGATATTGCGTAGGGAATGAAATGATCATGTGATATTGCGTAGGGAATGAAATGATCACGTGATATTATGTAGGGATTGAAATGATCATGTGACATTGTGTAGGGAATGAAATGATCACGTGATATTGTGTAGGGAAATGATCACGTGATATTGTGTAGGGACAGAGATGATCACGTGATATTGTGTAGGGGATGAAATGATCACGTGATATTGTGTAGGGAATGAAATGATCACGTGATATTCTGTAGGGAATGAAATTCTACAAAACGATAAAAAATAATGTTATTTAAAGTACTCATACACGCTAACACACAAACACGCACACAATAAAAGTGAAAGACAAACTAACGCTCTGCCATGTAATAAATGTAGAGGAAACAAGGTTACAAAGACAGTTTGTGTAGAAACACAAACTCAAAATCGGCCCCGAAGTGGTCCACCCAGGCAAGAAAAAAAGACAAATGACAGAGAAGAATGGTGTTACGTATCTAGGCGTTGTTTTTTTTCTTTCTTTGACCTGTTGCGGTCAAGAGACGGGTAGGTTGTCTGCCCCTTGTGTAATAAGTTTTTTTTTATTTTATTCGTCAAGCCACACAGACAGTGACCGGTCCTTGACCTGTGTGTGTACCTCTGGTTGAAAGGAGGGTGTTTTTTTTTCTGTCTCTTTGAAGAGCGTTCTAGATCTGGGTGTTTATGACTTTCTATTCTAGAAATTACGAGATATCGACGCGCGGTAGATTATATAAGACCGCTCGCGTAACGTTGACGGACAGACATACGGAGACAGCCGTGGGACAGAATAGCGGAGACATTGCGTTACCCGTGCGTGGTATACCACTTGATCGTGTAAGTTAATATTTTTTTTAAGGCCTTGCTTGCTTGTATTTGTAATTACATTTTCAAACTCTTGTATTGTAATATTTTTACATGCCATTTTTGTAAAAGGGTTTTGGTCAACACATCAATTCTGTATTGAGTAAATGTTTATTTTTCTTTCTTGTAACTTTATAGTTGATTAAACATTAAGTTGATAGTTTACCTTCCGATTTCTTGTGTCATTTTTTTTTTGTTATTCATTGTAAGTCTTTGATTAAATTCAGACTTAAGATAAGTGACACAACTCCTTTTCTATTGTCACGTTCCCCTAGGCAAGCCATTTAAAAGTAGAATTCAATTCGTAATACGTGACAAAAGAAGTTTGAGGGCTTTCGTCCCGGATATTTTTCTGAACCTATTTTCGTCTTACTTGAGTAATTTTGTAAAGGCGAAGTTGACTTTAACAAAATTTTTTTTGGTTCAAAGAGTCGGAAGTAAAGTATCAATAGTATTGACCAAACTCTCTTAAGGTTTTTTTTTGTTGTACTGATTTTGTACTGTATATTTACATTGTATACATATTTTTGCTTGTAATAGTTGCTAGTTAGTCATGGATATTCAGGTTTTTCTTGCAAATCCCTCTGTGGAAGAGCTTGATGCTTTTACTAGGAAGGAACTGGTCCTTATTTCTAAACATTTAGGGTTAAAAATAAAATCAAATGCCCTTAAACAAGAAATCAGAGATAACATTGTAATCCATTATGTAGACGAGGAAGTGTTTTCTGAAGACCTTTTAGAAACCCTTAGACCCGATGAGGGTAAATCAGATTTAGAACTTCAGATAAAATTAAAACAAATGGAAATAGAAGCCCAGTTAGCTTTAAAAGAGAAGGAAATTAAACAACAGGCCGCACAAAAAGAATTAGAGCTTGCAGCGGCTAGAGAGCAGAGAGAAATTAAACAAAAAGAATTAGAGCTTGCAGCGGCTAGAGAGCAGAAAGAAATGGAAATGAAATTACAAATAGAGTTAAAAAAATTAGAGTTAGCTGCTAATGTAAGACCAGATTCTTCCCCTGCCAGTCATACTGCTGAAGCAACAAAATTTTTGAAAATAATTCCACGCTTTAATGAAGCCACAATTGACAATTATTTTCCACAATTTGAACTTGCTGTGAAAAATTTTAATGTACCTGAAACTTTGTGGCCCACTTTGCTGCAAACAGTTTTGACTGGTAGAGCTGCAGAGGTATTTTGTTCTTTGACCATTGAACAACAAAAAGATTATAATGTTAATAAGGCCTTAATTCTTAAGGCATATGAACTTGTTCCGGAAGCTTACCGAAAGCAGTTCAGGGATTGTCGCAAATCGGATGGCCAAACCCATGTAGAATTCCTGCGGGAAAAGGAGCGACGCTTTGAGAAATGGCTCACTTCCAGGGAAATCGGCACCGACTTTGCAAAATTCAAGAACCTAATGCTGATGGAAGAGTTCAAGAGTTGTGTGCGGCTGGACGTCCGTACGCATATAGCTGATCGTGGCGAGGAAGATGTGCACAAGGCTGCAGTGTTGGCAGACGATTATATAATATCACATCAATTTGCCAAGTATATGACGGATGTCAAGCCAAAACAAGTCAAACAGCCTGAGTCCATTGCTAGCAACTCCATCAAGAACAGCAGTACAAATGACAGAAAACCTACTACAAGTAAAGCTACTTGTTCCTACTGCAAACGAGAAGGCCATAAAGTTGACGATTGTTGGAAACTGAGGAAGAGAAACGAAAAAGCTCCTTCAAAAGTCAGCGCTTGCACAGTACAGTGGTCGTCGAGGTTTACTCCCTCATCATCAAGCCATATCAAGAATACCTCGACACCACCTGTTTCAAATGTATTGACTGTACAAGACTCTCCGAAAATGTCTCCACGGTGTTCAAATGACTCAACAGTGAGTTCTTCAAATTCATCTTTACGATGTTCCAATGACTCAAACAAGAGTTTTTCAAATACATCAAGCCGATGTTCCAATGACTCAAACAAGAGTTTTTCAAATACATCAAGCCGATGTTCCAATGACTCAAATAAGAGTTTTTCAAATACATCAAGCCGATGTTCCAATGACTCAAACAAGAGTTTACCTAATACATCACCCCGATGTTCCAATGACTCTAACCAGAGTTCCAATAATACATCACCCCGATGTTCCAATGACTCTATCCAGAGTTCCCATAATACATCATCCCGATGTTCCCATGACTCTATCAAGAGTTCCCATAAGACATCACCCCGATGTTTCAATGACTCTATCCAGAGTTCCCATAATACATCATCCCGATGTTCCCATGACTCTATCAAGAGTTCCCATAAGACATCACCCCGATGTTCCAATAACTCCATCAAGAGTTCTCCAAATACATCCACAAGATGTTCTACTGACTCAAGAAAGAGTTTCTCCACTGCGTCTCCTAGAGATGTCAATGACTCCAGCGAGAGTTCGACCCAAGTCCAGTCTGCATCAACCAAAATTGATGTTTTATTAGAGGATTTTAAGCCTTTCATTTCGGAAGGATTTGTATCACTACCCGGTGATTCTACAAGTCTACGACCTATCACCATTTTGAGAGACACAGGTGCCTCACAATCGTTACTTTTAGAGGGTATCTTGCCCTTGTCTAAATCATCATCGACTGGAAAGAGCATCCTGTTACGAGGCGTAGAGCTTGGATGTATAGATGTGCCTCTACATCTAATCGACATAAAGTCAAATCTCATTACTGGACCGGTTGTTGTAGGTGTCCGACCAACATTACCATTGGAAGGCATCTCGTTGCTGTTAGGCAATGACTTAGCAGGTGGAAAGGTGATAGCCGAACCCATCGTCACTCAAACACCCGACTTATCTGCCACACCCGAGGAAGACCTAGAGTTATATCCAGCGTGTGCAGTAACAAGGGCAATGAGGTTGAAAGCATCTCAAGAAGAAAACGTCATCAAAGCCAACAGTAACCAAGATGATGTGGACTTGAGCACCACATTCTTTGCTTCTCTTGAAGAAGAACCAACGCCAAATTCTGAAAAGCCGGCATAAACTCGAAAACAGTTGATTGAGGACCAAAAGAAGGATCCAGAGCTCGCCAAACTCCGAGAAACCGCAATGACATCACAAGAGGCAGAGCTAGCATCAACGTGCTACTACATCCAAGATGATATGCTCTTCAGGAAATGGAAACCTCCAGACGCATCCAACGAAGAAGAATGGAGAATATGCCATCAAATCGTGTTACCAGAAAGATACCGAGCGTACATCATGAATCTGGCTCATGACACACCAATGTCAGGTCATCTCGGCATCCACAAGACATACCACAAGATTATGTCACACTTCTTCTGGCCACGTTTGAAGAAAGATGTCATCCAGTACTGCCGATCCTGTCATGCCTGTCAGATGGTTGGCAAGCCAAATCAAAAGATCCCTGTTGCTCCTCTGAAGCCGATTCCAGCCTTTGAAGAACCTTTCAGCAGAGTACTTATTGACTGTGTTGGTCCTCTCCCAAGGACAAAAGCTGGCAACCAATACCTATTGACCATTATGTGTGCTTCAACTCGTTTTCCTGAGGCTATTCCTCTAAGGAACATAAAAGCATCAAACATTGTAAAGGCCTTAATCAAGTTCTTTACTCTATTTGGTCTACCAAAGTCCATCCAATCGGACCAAGGAACGAATTTCACGGCCAATCTTTTCAAGCAAGTCATGACTCAGTTGGGCATCAAACACTGCATGTCGAGTGCGTATCATGCCGAGTCGCAAGGCGCTCTTGAGCGATTCCATCAGACTCTCAAGAACATGATCCGAACCTATTGCTTTGAGCACGAAAAAGACTGGGACGAAGGAATCCACATGCTGCTGTTTGCAACCCGTGAATCCGTCCAGGAATCGTTGGGATTCAGCCCTTTTGACTTAGTCTTTGGCCATTCGGTGCGCGGTCCCTTGAAATGTATAAAAGAGACTTTGTTGTCACCAACAGCCACTGAAGGACTTTTAGACTATGTAATTAAGTTTAAAACTAGACTTTATGATGCTTGTGTTCTGGCCAAAAATAACTTACAAAACACCCAATCCAGCATGAAACGCTGGTATGATAGAAAGGCCCGTGTTAGAGAATTTTCTCCCGGGGATAAAGTGCTTGTATTTTTGCCCATACCAGGTCAACCCTTGCAAGCCAGATATTTTGGTCCCTATGAAATTGAGACCAAAATTAGTGACCTCAATTACACAATCAAAACTCCTGACCGTAGGAAAAAGACTCAGCTATGTCATATAAACATGCTGAAGCCTTATGTATCTCGGCCAGATCACTCTGATAAGAGTAATTGTGTTTTAACTACAGTCAAAAGTTGTTCAAATAGCCATGTTTCTCCTATTGATGATGATATTGTAAAGGAGAAATTTGGACAATACAAAATACCTAATTCTTTTGTATTACAGAATTTGGATGTAAAACTGTCTCATCTGTCTTCGACAGAAAGGCCAGTTATCATGAAGCTCATTAATGAATTTAATGACATTTTTTCTGATGTACCAAAACAGACTAATGTTATAATGCATGATGTAGATGTTGGCGAGGCTACTCCAGTCAAGCAGCATCCTTACAGGGTTAACCCTGAAAAACTTGCCATACTTAGGTCAGAAATCAAGTATATGCTTGAAAATGACCTCATTGAACCAAGTTCCAGTAGCTGGAGCTCCCCATGTGTCTTGATACCTAAACAGGACAAGACTTATCGTTTTTGTACAGACTACCGTAAGGTAAATGCTGTCACAAAGACCGATTCGTTTCCTATCCCTAGGATAGACGATCTCATAGATCGTATTGGTGACGCTAAGTACATCACCAAAATAGACCTACTTTCAGGTTATTGGCAGGTTCCCCTGACTGATAGGACAAAGGAAATCTCCGCCTTTGTCACCCCTGATGGTCTGTACCAATACAAAGTGATGCCATTTGGCATGAAGAATGCTCCTGCCACTTTCCAGAGAATGATAAATGCCCTGCTTGCTGACATGGAGAATTGCCACGCATACATAGACGATGTAGTAATTTTTAGCCAAGATTTTTCTAGCCATTGTAAACAACTGCATTGTCTTTTTACTAAACTGTTACATGCAAAAATTACTGTAAACCTGAGTAAGAGTGATTTTTGCCAGGCTTCAATCCAATACTTAGGCCATATTGTAGGACAAGGCCAGGTGAAACCTGTAATGGCCAAAGTAGAAGCTATCCAAGCTTTCCCTATCCCTGCTGATCGGAAACAACTCCGAAGATTTTTGGGAATGTCTGGATATTATAGAAAATTTTGCGAAAATTTTTCTGTCATTGCCAGTCCTTTAACAAACCTCCTGAGAAAGAACGTCCGATTTACTTGGACGGATGAATGTCAGAAAGCCTTTAACCAAATCAGGCAGATATTATCTAGCTCCCCCATTTTGATGGCTCCTGACTTCGGAAAACCTTTTAGGTTAGCTATTGACGCCAGTGACACAGGTGTTGGGTCAGTCCTTTACCAAGAAGATAATTTCCAAGTAGAGCACCCTATTTGTTTCTTTTCCAAGAAATTTAATAGACATCAAAGAAATTATTCTACTGTGGAAAAAGAATGTCTTGGGTTGATTCTTTCTATACAACACTTTGATTTTTATATCAGTGGGTCTAGATGGCCACTGGTTGTATTTACTGACCACAATCCCCTTACATTTATCCACAAAATGTCTGGCAAGAACCAACGACTTCTCAGGTGGAGTTTATTTTTACAAGAGTACAACCTAGATCTTAAACACATAAAAGGCAGCGAAAATGTTATCGCCGATGCCTTGTCTAGATTGTAAAAAGTATTTTGATGTATATATTTTTTTATATATATCATGATAAATACATTCTGTAATGTAAATATTTTTTTTGTAGTTCTAAAAAGATTTCCATTTCGTGGAAATGTAAACTTTTTATTTTTAGGGGGGAGGTGTTACGTATCTAGGCGTTGTTTTTTTTCTTTCTTTGACCTGTTGCGGTCAAGAGACGGGTAGGTTGTCTGCCCCTTGTGTAATAAGTTTTTTTTTATTTTATTCGTCAAGCCACACAGACAGTGACCGGTCCTTGACCTGTGTGTGTACCTCTGGTTGAAAGGAGGGTGTTTTTTTTCTGTCTCTTTGAAGAGCGTTCTAGATCTGGGTGTTTATGACTTTCTATTCTAGAAATTACGAGATATCGACGCGCGGTAGATTATATAAGACCGCTCGCGTAACGTTGACGGACAGACATACGGAGACAGCCGTGGGACAGAATAGCGGAGACATTGCGTTACCCGTGCGTGGTATACCACTTGATCGTGTAAGTTAATATTTTTTTAAGGCCTTGCTTGCTTGTATTTGTAATTACATTTTCAAACTCTTGTATTGTAATATTTTTACATGCCATTTTTGTAAAAGGGTTTTGGTCAACACATCAATTCTGTATTGAGTAAATGTTTATTTTTCTTTCTTGTAACTTTATAGTTGATTAAACATTAAGTTGATAGTTTACCTTCCGATTTCTTGTGTCATTTTTTTTTTTGTTATTCATTGTAAGTCTTTGATTAAATTCAGACTTAAGATAAGTGACACAACTCCATTTCTATTGTCACGTTCCCCTAGGCAAGCCATTTAAAAGTAGAATTCAATTCGTAATACGTGACAATGGAGAAAGAAGGTTGACAGAACCATTGTGGTGCCTCAAACGTCCAGCAGACCAAAGGATAGATGAAAGTGAATGTGAAGTAAGTTGTGAGCCTAGCCTAACGGATGTCTTATAGTGAGTATGTAATTGATGTAATGGTATTGCAAAGGGTCAATCTCATATTTCTCAAGAAGAAAACGTCCAATGTAGCATTTAGTATGACAAAACGTACATAACTTAGCAATACAATCGTAAAAAAATAAAATTCTTTCATCAAAAATCTAAAACCTATTACATAAATGTGTTAAAAAATGGTAAAGTAAAATGTCCCTTACCAAAGAAAGCCTCTAGTGTTTGTTTTTATTAATAGTGAATAGTTGTAAAAAATGGTGAGTGAGAGTGAGAGTGAGAGAGAGAGTGAGAGAGAGAGAGTGAGAGAGAGTGAGAGAGAGAGAGAGAGATAGAGAGAGAGAGAGAGAGATAGAGTGAGAGAGAGTGAGAGGGAGAGAGATAGAGAGAGAGAGTGAGAGAGACAGAGAGTTAGAGGGAGAGAGATAGAGAGAGAGAGAAAGAGAGAGAGAGAGATGTTTGATTTCTCATGTTTGAAAAAGAGAATTTGAGAATGTTTATTGCGAAGGGAATATGTAGAAATGAACCTAAACACTTGAGGTTACCGTTCTTTGCTCTAGTTTGGAATATGTAGAAATGAACCTAAACACTTGAGGTTACCGTTCTTTGCTCTAGTTTGGAATATGTAGAAATGAACCTAAACACTTGAGGTTACCGTTCTTTGCTCTAGTTTGGAATATGTAGAAATGAACCTAAACACTTGAGGTTACCGTTCTTTGCTCTAGTTTGGAATATGTAGAAATGAACCTAAACACTTGAGGTTACCGTTCTTTGCTCTAGTTTGGAATATGTAGAAATGAACCTAAACACTTGAGGTTACCGTTCTTTGCTCTAGTTTGGAATATGTAGAAATGAACCTAAACACTTGAGGTTACCGTTCTTTGCTCTAGTTTGGAATATGTAGAAATGAACCTAAACACTTGAGGTTACCATTCTTTGCTCTAGTTTGGAATATGTAGAAATGAACCTAAACACTTGAGGTTACCGTTCTTTGCTCTAGTTTGGAATATGTAGAAATGAACCTAAACACTTGAGGTTACCGTTCTTTGCTCTAGTTTGGAATATGTAGAAATGAACCTAAACACTTGAGGTTACCGTTCTTTGCTCTAGTTTGGAATATGTAGAAATGAACCTAAACACTTGAGGTTACCGTTCTTTGCTCTAGTTTGGAATATGTAGAAATGAACCTAAACACTTGAGGTTACCGTTCTTTGCTCTAGTTTGGAATATGTAGAAATGAACCTAAACACTTGAGGTTACCGTTCTTTGCTCTAGTTTGGAATATGTAGAAATGAACCTAAACACTTGAGGTTACCGTTCTTTGCTCTAGTTTGGAATATGTAGAAATGAACCTAAACACGTGAGGATACCGTTCTTTGCTCTAGTTTGGAATATGTAGAAATGAACCTAAACACTTGAGGTTACCGTTTTTTGCTCTAGTTTGGAATATGTAGAAATGAACCTTAACACTTGAGGTTACCGTTCTTTGTTCTAGTTTGGAATATGTAGAAATGAACCTATACACTTGAGGTTACCGTTCTTTGCTCTAGTTTGGAATATGTGTGCCCTTGACCGGCGCGCACACAGAACAACAACAAAATACAGCGACTGAATCTCTGAATCTAAAGAAACAAATTCACCAAACAACAAAAGTTATTTAATGGTCTGCATATTCTAACCTGTTTACGGGCAGTTCCCTGGCCAAAGTTTTCAAAAGTGGCCATGTCCCATTCTGGCACAAATTGCTAAAGTCGTCATGCTCAAGTGACCAGAGAGCCACTCCGGCCAATCCCTTGCTCCTAATGAACGCTGCCTACAATGAAAAGTTGTCAAGAAATCTGATTAAACCTTTCAAATCTTGCACTGATATAGACATTATGCATTTCTCTAACTTCCCCTTTTGTTTTACAAACAACACATTCAGGTAATATAATCATACAAAAGTGTACATAATTATTATCTCTTTACTACATAGTAATGGGTACTTCTTCTTCTTGCCAGCTTTTTGCTGCTGAGCTGTGAAATCTTTAGCAGGCTGTGCGAAGGAAAAATAGTGTGCTGTTCTCTTCAGTTGTTCAGCACTGCCGTACAGGGTGTTGGTTATTTGGGCTATATAGGTGGTAGGGTCTGCCTAAAGTGGATTAGGAAGGGGTATTCAAAGATGATATGGTTTGCGGTTTCATAAGGGTGTGCGGTTTTTAAAAAAGTATTTCGTAAGGGTGTTACATTCCTATCACCGGCTATTACCTGGGCATTAAAAGACTACAGTGCATCAGCTGCAAATACAGGGTCACTAAAGATCATGTAAATCGCCTAGTTAAATACAAGCTAAGTCTGCTGAATGAAGTCTTGGCCACTGTTGACATGAGAAATTCAGAGAGTACCCGTTTAAATGATCCTAAAAATTGCAAAGTAAATTTAGTACCAGCTTAAGAATAAATATAAGAAGTACATCAAAATGAACATGGCAATGAAGTGACCCTTAGAATAAGAGAGTTCTTTCATTCCTTTTCGAAATGACAGGTGATACGTTTCGCTTTTCAAAACTACTAATCACAATGTTCTACCACTCAGTCTAAGACAAAGCCCAAGACATAGTCTTTACAAGGTCTAAAGTCTAAAGCAAACAACTAAGATAAGAAGCAATACAAACCTTTCCGACCAGGCTCTGTGGGTCATCATAGCCCACCCACTGCCAACCTTCGCTGGTGTTCCCGTAAGCTACTGGCGCAGCTCTGTCCGTTAACCAGATCCTTGTCCAGCCATCTCTGGCTATGTTGGAGCAAATCTGAAAAACACGTTCAGATTTAATAATATTGCAAACATGGGTGGGTCCAAAGCCATTGCAAAGTTACCAACATAGGCGGATCCAAAGTCATTGCAAAGTTACGAACATGGGCGGATCCAAAGTCATTGCAAAGTTACCAACATGGGTGGATCCAAAGTCATTGCAAAGTTACCAACATGGGTGGATCCAAAGTCATTGCAAAGTTACCAACATGGGTGGATCCAAAGTCATTGCAAAGTTACCAACATGGGTGGATCCAAAGTCATTGCAAAGTTACCAACATGGGTGGATCCAAAGTCATTGCAAAGTTACCAACATGGGTGGATCCAAAGTCATTGCAAAGTTACCAACATGGGTGGATCCAAAGTCATTGCAAAGATACCAACATCGGTGGATCCAAAGCCATTGCAAAAACATCAATAAAATTATGTCGCTTTTTTTTTACTTTTATGCTGAAGTTTTAATTTTAAAAAATCGTTATACAGAAGACCTATTTAGTTTTACAAAGACTTTTTGGTCTTACGATTAGAGACCTATTTGGTCTTATTTTTTTAAAAAGAGAGTCTTTGTAATCCAACAAATATCATATAAGGATCAATAAAGCAGTCTTAGTCTAACGAAGAGAGATGTTGGTCTTATCTATAGAGACCTACTAAGCCCTACCAAGTGATACCTATTTGAGTTTTACCAAAAGAGACTTATTGGGTCTTATTACAAATTGAAACCTAATACGTCTTGAAAAAGAGACCCCCATTGATCTCATCTAAGAAGCATGGCCTCTCAGCCATAGAACCCTAAATCTTCAACAAATCGCATTGTTAGTAATATTTTAAAATGTTGGTAGTCAGTCCACTCTTGAGAACAAATTGTACCTGATGTTTTCGTTGTCCCAGTAATGAGCTGCTTGTACCGTAATCATTTTGTTTTATCAAATTGTATCTCATGAATAAAATGTGTTTTACTTAGACATAGTGATTTAACCATTTAGTGTCGTCAAGAGTTGTGTGGTATCATCCCTGTAAGTAGTTCACTTGTGTCTCTAAAGAGTTGTGTGGTATCATCCCTGTAAGTAGTTCACTTGTGTCTCTAAAGAGTTGTGTGGTATCATCCCTGTAAGTAGTTCACTTGTGTCTCTAAAGAGTAGCGACTTGAAGACCAAATCACCACATCTACATCTCCTGTTCACTTTTTTCGTACTAGACCCAGTCAAGGCACAGAAGCATCTGAGCTTACCAAATTATTACATTTAACAAGACTTTGAGAAAGTTGAAAATGGCCAAAGTAACGTGCATAGACATAATATTATATTTAGACTGGAAATCGGAAACAAATTCTTATCAGCGAGAGAGAGAGAGAGAGAGAGAGAGATTTTTATGTACGTAGCTCTTTTTCAAACTGTAAGAAAAGTCGCCCCAAATCTAGGAAAATAAATCTTTTCTGTCTTAGAATAATAATCATCGTTAGTTTTCAAAGTTTAGAAATAATGCAAACTGATTTCTCAGATTTTGTTTTAGAATAGGTTAATAATCACAGAACTATATATTCACGGAAATATATGAAACAAAGCCATTTCCTGTTAGTTTCCATTGAGATACTGTTTCAAAAATCTAAATCGAAATAATTCATGTATGTTGATTTTAATCACCATATGTACATTTAAATAGATTGATTACCTAGATCTTTCTATATTACGCATTTGAAAATTGCAAAATAATAATTATCAGACAAGAATACTTTTAATTTTTGATGATCAATTACTAGATCTAGATCTAAACATTAAATTATATGTTACATAGGGTTGAAAAGACAACAACTATGCTTCTTTTAACTACTTTACAAAACAACGCCTTTTTTTACTTTTTAATAAATGTTCACAACATTTTTGTAGTGTTAAACAAAATCTACATGTCCAGTCTAGATGTCAGATATTTCGGTCTATAGTTACGTGGTGTTAAGGTCCACCCTGTAAAGGGGAAATAATGCACGTTCAAAACAATATCACAGTTATGGGCCTTTCATTTAAACAATAATATATAATTTTTACGATTCACTTTGTGATGTTGAGTTACGAGAGTCTATTTCATGATTTAAAAACAAGTTATATATATATATAAATATCAATCAATTCCTATAACTAACATGCAGCTGCGTTACATTTGTGTCAAATGGAATAATTTAACTCAACCATCTTTCATCAGGTTCGAAACGTTCCCCCGAGAGAGACGACCCATTACGATTTTAAGAGGCCAGATGCTGAATAAAAAATGATTTCAAACAGATATTCGAGATTCGTAACATGAGACAGGACAAGAGAAGACAGCCTTATCAGATCTAATTCTGTATCAGATCTTGTTCTGTGGAGTTGAAGAGTAGAAGAATAGATACAAGTATAAAACAAACCCACATCAAATCAGAAATGTAGTGACACAGCCACACCAATTGAAATGGCCTTCACACCGAATTCTTTAGGAAGGAAAAAGTAATTGAGAAAATGGCTCTGAAAGAATTCGATTATTTAATGACTGCACCTCTTGAAAGACATTCGAGAAACTGTCTGTTGACGTCATGCGGGGGACAATTAATAAATCATTTACGTAGAGATTTGTGTCGCTTAAGTTGGGCTGTGGACGTCGTCATTAAGGTATTGATCTCTTACGTAACGGAATCTACTCTTGGAATTATTGACTCGCTTTGTCGTTGTAATGAATGTCAAGAACAAATCAGAATAAGGGCAAATCAGGATAAAAACAAATCATTATAAGAATAAATCAGGATAAAAACAAATCATTATAAGAATAAATCAGGATAAAAACAAATCATTATAAGAATAAATCAGGATAAAAACAAATCATTATAAGAATAAATCAGGATAAAAACAAATCATTATAAGAATAAATCAGGATAAAAACAAATCATTATAAGAATAAATCAGGATAATAACAAATCTGGATAGAATAAATCAGGATAAAAATAAATCAGGATAAGAATAAATCAGGATAAGAACCAAGAGGGAATAAATTTTTTTTATAAAAAATATAATATATATAAATGTTTAGTTGTTTTTTTTTTTGTTTTTTTTTTTTGGTTTCTGTTTTCGTGTAAGTAGAATCTGACATTTTGTATATAGACTGGGACATTTATTTATATGTTAAGACATTGTGTTTGTATTCTAGGACATTTGTTTACATTAAAGGACATTGTGTTTGAATGCTAGTACCTTGTGTCTCTATGACAGGACATTGTGTTTCTAGGATAGCCATTGATTGTGAGGCTATTAAGATAAAGGGAGCTAACACGGCGGGCAAAGAAAAAGTATGTTATTGAAATCTTTTAATTGTTAACAATCTATCCATTTGTACAGCACCACTCTATTTCGTAAAAGAGTCAAAATTGTGACTATTTGTAAGGGTTGGGGAATGTCCATGCAGGACTTACATTTGTAGTCCATGAGATATTACAATTCTATTTTGAATTGAAATCAGTACAAATATAAAAGTACTTTTTAAAAAATCAAGCTTATATTAAAAGTAGTTTTAATTATTTTGACTCAATAATAAATCATGTAATAGGTCTAGAATAACAATAATAATTTTTAATAAAATAATATTTAAAAAATATATTTTTTTTTAGCGCAATGTCATATTTATAGCATGCTCCATGAGCTATGGTGATATGAATGGGGGGGGGGGGGGAGGGGGGATATCCGAGCTGGCTTTTCGAAAGCAATTTAAGAAAATATTTACTCGACTTGAATTTGCATGCAGGGCTCAAGTCTCCTTGGTGATATGACCATACGGACCTTCTTTGGTAGCGAAGTGCATATAAAAATAGAAGGTTTTACAGTAATCTATTGTTAGTTTTCAAACTTGTAGGTGACGACTTAAGTCTCTACGCAAGGCTTATCTCCCCTTAACTAGTACTATTTCTATCTAACACACAATGAGTTAACTACGACTCATTGATAAAATAAGTCGTCCATTTTTTCATTCATTCATGTCTTAGGAGCAAAAGAATAATTGTTCAAAGTTTAAAATTGGTCCTAGAATGGGAAGTGGGAGAAATACTATGCACATATATGTGTACCAGGCATACATACAGAGTAATTTAAGATAAGCTTTGTAAAAACGTAATTTCTTCATAGGAATAAGGACTTATAAGATTCTAGTTTCAACAAGAAAGATTTAGAAAAGACGTGAATGGAAGTCCTAGCCTCTCATTATTTGCACTACATTGAAACATGGAACACATGCTTATTATTATTTACATTTTTCAGTGCATGCTAATATTATATACTGCTATAGACATTTCTATATTGCTATACAAAGCTCTACATTGCTATACAAACCTCTACATTGCTATACAAATCTCTACATTGCTATATAAAGCTCAACATTGCTATATAAAGTTTGACATTGCTATATAAAGTTCTACATTGCTGTACAAACTAAGAACATGATACTGAGCTTATCACTTAGACTAAAACATTGCTATATAAATCTATACAATGCTGTACAGACTCAGGACATGATACTGATCTTATCATCTCGGACTTGATGTTATATTCTTACTCAACAGAAAAGAAGGACATAGTGTGTGTGTGTGTGTGTATAAGAATTGGAAGACAAAGACCTGACATCCTGAAGCTGGATGTCGCTACAACCCTACATCGTCTCTTGGACATTACTTTCTACCTTGACCACTTCGTGGACACACACCCAGCAGGTCGAGCTTGTGAACTAGACGGAAGGAACGTCTGGACTCTATGAGATAATAAGATAGAACGATGAGAAATGTAAAAAGAGAAGCAATGAAATACTTGAACGTAGATAATATGAAAGAAATATGATAATCTTAAAAAATTATAGACAAAAGAAATCACAACTTGTAATTTAATATTGTTGATTTTTATAAGAATGGACTTTTTAACCAGAATTACAACATAATGTAAAAATGTAAAAGTCACGATGCATCAGAATGTCAAGTTGACACATTCGAAATTCTTTTTTATATATTTTTGTTTGTTTCATTTTGAAATTTGGAATTTTGGGAACTTTTAAGAAAGAAATCTAAAACCCAATATGATAATCTTTTTTTTTTTAACAAGGGGATTTTTTAAAATATCGAATACGTGGGGTGTACTTTAAGTTATTCCCCTTGTCTTGAGTTATCTCCCTGTTGTTGTTTTTTTTAAATTTAAATCAAGTTTAGGCTACGACAAGAAAAACTAAAAGGAGTCACCTTTTTAACGTTGCCTTTCTAAAATCAAGGTAGAGATAATCTTTTCTTCGTTATGTAACAGCAGCAGGACAAACTTAATCCAAAGTGCTTAGGGTCGTCACTCAGAAGAGACGAAAGGATATGTGAACAAGGAAGAGACCAGGGCGTCCTGTAAGTTTCCCGGTCACCCACTTTTAGGGTATACACGAACAGTTAAGAACAAAATGCACTGGATAGATCCCACATGGTGAGCAAACTTAAAGACTGGATAGATCTCACATGGTGAGCTAACTTAAAGACTGGATAGATCTCACATGGTGAGCAAACTTAAAGACTGGATAGATCTCACATGGTGAGCAAACTTAAAGACTGGATAGATCTCACATGGTGAGCTAACTTAAAGACTGGATAGATCTCACATGGTGAGCTAACTTAAATACTGGATAGATCTCACATAGTGAGCAAAGCTTAAAGACTGGATAGATCTCACATAGTGAGCAAAGCTTAAAGACTGGATAGCTCCCACATGGTGAGCTAACTTAAATACTGGATAGATCTCACATGGTCAGCAAACTTAAAGACTGGATAGATCTCACATAGTGAGCAAAGCTTAAAGACTGGATAGATCCCACATGGTGAGCAAACTTAAAGACTGGATAGATCCTCATGGTGAGCAAGCTTAAAGACTGGATAGATCCTCATTGTGAGCAAGCTTAAAGACTGGATAGATCTCACATAGTGAGCAAGCTTAAAGACTGGATAGATCTCACATGGTGAGCAAGCTGAAAGGAACGGTCTTCGATTCCAGTGTATGCACACATCAGAAGTAGAAAGAAAGGTGAAAATGCAGCATCTGGTGATTACAAAATGCTCAACTTTTGTCCGTAGATGTGTGTCTAGGATTGGCCTCTTTACTTACAAGAGACTCTGCAAAGGGAGTAGACCTAAATGCCACACTTATAGTACATTGCTCTTGGTGAGAGTAAAAAGAAAGGCTTACAAAGCCCTGTCGCATCCAACGACCTTGTGGCGGTACAGTAAAAGAATATGCAATACTCGCTAAAGTCCCACGGCAGGGGTAACCTGGAAGTTGCTCAAAGACCCATGATCTTGCTAAACAAATATCAATAAACTAGCTATCTATGACCCGATACATGCTGGTCTTAATGTGCGCGTGTATCACTGTCGATGTAGTCTCACTGAGAGTGTTTTGGAAACAATAAAACGAAATAATAATGTTATCAGAAAGCGAATGCGTGATATTAAAATATAGTATGAATGGAGCTATCAAATAAGCCAATCGATCTAAATCCATTTTTTTTAATAAAAACATTTGCTTGTATGCCTACATGTATTAGATCTAGATCTAGAGTCTAGATATTATTATAATAGATGTAGACCTAGTATTATAATAGTGAATTCAAGGGCTCAAGAAGCTTAGTAATTATTGTATTTTAGTATATTTAATATCCCCCATATAGAGCCACATGTAGCCTATCCTATCATAGTGTGTTTACATCAGGAGGAGGGTTAGAGAGTCTGCGTGCTTGCAAGTTATCCCGCATGGTTGGGCGACGTAGAGAATTATATATTCAGATGTTTAGTTGATGATGAACCTTCGATCAGAGGGACTGGTGAACATCCCATCTCTCATTTCTGGCCACTGTGATGATTTCTTTCTTCAGAATCAAGTCTCAACAGCATTGACTAGCTTCGACCACTTCTTTTGACACTTGTTACGTATCTAGGCGTTGTTGTTTTTTTTTTTTTTTGTTTTTTTTTCTTTCTTTGACCTGTTGCGGTCGAGAGACGGGGAGGTTGTCTGCCCCTTGTGTAATAAGTTTTTTTTTTATTCGTCAAGCCACACAGACAGTGACCGGTCCTTGACCTGTGTGTGTACCTCTGGTTGAAAGGAGGGTGTTTTTTTTTTCTGTCTCTTTGAAGAGCGTTCTAGATCTGGGAAATTGTGATGACGTATTTGTTTCGAGAAATTCCTAGATTTGTCTTGAAATCGACGCGCGGTATATTATATAAAGACCGCCCGCGTGACGTTGACGGACAGACATACGGAGACAGCCGTGAGACAGAATAGCGGAGACATTGCGTGACCCGTGCGTGGTATACCATTTATCGTGTAAGTTAATATTTTTTTTTTAAGGCCTTGCTTGCTTGTATTTGTAATTACATTTTCAAACTCTTGTATTGTAATATTTTTACATGCCATTTTTGTAAAAGGGTTTTGGTCAACACATCAATTCTGTATTGAGTAAATGTTTATTTTTCTTTCTTGTAACTTTATATTTGATTAAACATTAAGTTGATAGTTTACCTTCCGATTTCTTGTGTCATTTTTTTTTGTTATTCATTGTAAGTCGTTGATTAAATTCAGACTTATTATAAGTGACACAACTGCTATTCTATTGTCACGTTCCCCTAGGCAAGCCATTTAAAAAGTAGAATTCAATTCGTAATACGTGACAAAAGAAGTTTGAGGGCTTTCGTCCCGGATATTTTTCTGAACCTATTTTCGTCTTACTTGAGTAATTTTAAAAAGGCGAAGTTGACTTTAACAAAATTTTTTTTTTGTTCAAAGAGTCGGAAGTAAAGTATCAATAGTATTGACCAAACTCTCTTAAGGTTTTTTTTTTGTTGTACTGATTTTGTACTGTATATTTACATTGTATACATATTTTTGCTTGTAATAGTTGCTAGTTAGTCATGGATATTCAGGTTTTTTCTTGCTAATCCCTCTGTGGAAGAGCTTGATGCTTTTACTAGGAAGGAACTGGTCCTTATTTCTAAACATTTAGGGTTAAAAATAAAATCAAATGCCCTTAAACAAGAAATCAGAGATAACATTGTAATCCATTATGTAGACGAGGAAGTGTTTTCTGAAGACCTTTTAGAAACCCTTAGATCCGATGAGGGTAAATCAGATTTAGAACTTCAGATAAAATTAAAACAAATGGAAATAGAAGCCCAGAAGGAAATGGCTAGAGAGCAGAGAGAAATTAAACAAAAAGAATTAGAGCTTGCAGCGGCTAGAGAGCAGAGAGAAATTAAACAAAAAGAATTAGAGCTTGCAGCGGCTAGAGAGCAGAAAGAAATGGAAATGAAATTACAAATAGAGTTAAAGAAATTAGAGTTAGCTGCTAATGTAAGACCAGATTCTTCCCCTGCCAGTCATACTGTTGAAGCAATAAAATTTTTGAAAATAATTCCACGCTTTAATGAAGCCACAATTGACAATTATTTTCCACAATTTGAACTTGCTGTGAAAAATTTTAATGTACCTGAAACTTTGTGGCCCACTTTGCTGCAAACAGTTTTGACTGGTAGAGCTGCAGAGGTATTTTGTTCTTTGACCATTGAACAACAAAAAGATTATAATGTTGTTAAGGCCTTAATTCTTAAGGCATATGAACTTGTTCCGGAAGCTTACCGAAAGCAGTTCAGGGATTGTCGCAAATCGGATGGCCAAACCCATGTAGAATTCCTGCGGGAAAAGGAGCGACGCTTTGAAAAAATGGCTCACTTCCAAGGAAATCGGCACCGACTTTGCCAAATTCAAGAACCTAATGCTGATGGAAGAGTTCAAGAGTTGTGTGCGGCTGGACGTCCGTACGCATATAGCTGATCGTGGCGAGGAAGATGTGCACAAGGCTGCAGTGTTGGCAGACGATTATATAATATCACATCAATTTGCCAAGTATACGACGGATGTCAAGCCAAAACAAGTCAAACAGCCTGAGTCCATTGCTAGCAACTCCATCAAGAACAGCAGTACAAACGACAGAAAACCTACTACAAGTAAAGCTACGTGTTCCTACTGCAAACGAGAAGGCCATAAAATTGACGATTGCTGGAAATTGAGGAAGAGAAACGAAAAAGCTCCTTCAAAAGTCAGCGCTTGCACAGTACAGTGGTCGGCGAGGTTTACTCCCTCATCATCAAGTCATATCAAGAATACCTCGACACCACCTGTTTCAAATGTATTGACTGTACAAGACTCTCCGAAAATGTCTCCACGGTGTTCAAATGACTCAACAGCGAGTTCTTCAAATTCATCTTTACGATGTTCCAATGACTCAACCAAGAGTTTTTCAAATACATCAAGCCGATGTTCCAATGACTCAAACAAGAGTTTTTCAAATACATCATCCCGATGTTCCAATGACTCAAATAAGAGTTTTTCAAATACATCAAGCCGATGTTCCAATGACTCAAACAAGAGTTTACCTAATACATCACCCCGATGTTCCAATGACTCTAACCAGAGTTCCAATAATACATCATCCCGATGTTCCCATGACTCTATCAAGAGTTCCCATAAGACATCACCCCGATGTTCCAATGACTCTATCCAGAGTTCCCATAATACATCATTCCGATGTTCCCATGACTCCATCAAGAGTTCCCATAAGACATCACCCCGATGTTCTAATGACTTCATCAAGAGTTCTCCAAATACATCCAAAAGATGTTCTACTGACTCAAGAAAGAGTTTCTCCACTGCGTCTCCTAGAGATGTCAATGACTCCAGCGAGAGTTTGACCCAAGTCCAGTCTGCATCAACCAAAATTGATGTTTTATTAGAGGATTTTAAGCCTTTCATTTCGGAAGGATTCGTATCACTACCCGGTGATTCTACAAGTCTACGACCTATCACCATTTTGAGGGACACAGGTGTCTCACAATCGTTACTTTTAGAGGGTATCTTGCCCTTGTCTAAATCATCATCGACTGGGAAGAGCATCCTGTTACAAGGCGTAGAGCTTGGATGTATAGATGTGCCTCTACATCTAATCGACATAAAGTCAAATCTCATTACTGGACCGGTTGTTGTAGGTGTCCGACCAACATTACCATTGGAAGGCATCTCGTTGCTGTTAGGCAATGACTTAGCAGGTGGAAAGGTGATAGCCGAACCCATTGTCACTCAAACACCCGACTTATCTGCCACACCCGAGGAAGACCTAGAGTTATATCCAGCGTGTGCAGTAACAAGGGCAATGAGGTTGAAAAGCATCTCAAGAAGAGAACGTCGTCAAGGCCAACAGTAACCAAGATGATGTGGACTTGAGCACCACATTCTTTGCTTCTCTTGAAGAAGAACCAACGCCAAATTCTGAAAAGCCGGCATCAACTCGAAAACAGTTGATTGAGGACCAAAAGAAGGATCCAGAGCTCGCCAAACTCCGAGAAACCGCAATGACATCACAAGAGGCAGAGCTAGCATCAACGTGCTACTACATCCAAGATGATATGCTCTTCAGGAAATGGAAACCTCCAGACGCATCCAACGAAGAAGAATGGAGAATATGCCATCAAATCGTGTTACCAGAAAGATACCGAGCGTACATCATGAATCTGGCTCATGACACACTATGTCAGGTCATCTCGGCATCCACAAGACATACCACAAGATTATGTCACACTTCTTCTGGCCACGTTTGAAGAAAGATGTCATCCAGTACTGCCGATCCTGTCATGTCTGTCAGATGGTTGGCAAGCCAAATCAAAAGATCCCTGTTGCTCCTCTGAAGCCGATTCCAGCCTTTGAAGAACCTTTCAGCAGAGTACTTATTGACTGTGTTGGTCCTCTCCCAAGGACAAAAGCTGGCAACCAATACCTGTTGACCATTATGTGTGCTTCAACTCGTTTTCCTGAGGCTATTCCTCTAAGGAACATAAAAGCATCAAACATTGTAAAGGCCTTAATCAAGTTCTTTACTCTATTTGGTCTACCAAAGTCCATCCAATCGGACCAAGGAACGAATTTCACGGCCAATCTTTTCAAGCAAGTCATGACTCAGTTGGGCATCAAACACTGCATGTCGAGTGCGTATCATGCCGAGTCGCAAGGCGCTCTTGAGCGATTCCATCAGACTCTCAAGAACATGATCCGAACCTATTGCTTTGAGCACGAAAAAGACTGGGACGAAGGAATCCACATGCTGCTGTTGCAACCCGTGAATCCGTCCAGGAATCGTTGGGATTCAGCCCTTTTGACTTAGTCTTTGGCCATTCGGTGCGCGGTCCCTTGAAATGTATAAAAGAGACTTTGTTGTCACCAACAGCCACTGAAGGACTTTTAGACTATGTAATTAAGTTTAAAACTAGACTTTATGATGCTTGTGTTCTGGCCAAAAATAACTTACAAAACACCCAATCCAGCATGAAACGCTGGTATGATAGAAAGGCCCGTGTTAGAGAATTTTCTCCCGGGGATAAGGTGCTTGTATTTTTGCCCATACCAGGTCAACCCTTGCAAGCCAGATATTTTGGTCCCTATGAAATTGAGACCAAAATTAGTGACCTCAATTATACAATCAAAACCCCTGACCGTAGGAAAAAGACTCAGTTATGTCATATAAACATGCTGAAGCCTTATGTATCTCGGCCAGATCACTCAGAGAAGAGTAATTGTGTTTTAAATACAGTCAAAAGTTGTTCAAATAGCCATGTTTCTCCTATTGATGATGATATTGTAAAGGAGAAATTTGGACAATACAAAATACCTAATTCTTTTGTATTACAGAATTTGGATGTAAAACTGTCTCATCTGTCTTCGACAGAAAGGCCAGTTATCATGAAACTCATTAATGAATTTAATGACATTTTTTCTGATGTACCAAAACAGACTAATGTTATAATGCATGATGTAGATGTTGGCGAGGCTACTCCAGTCAAGCAGCATCCTTACAGGGTCAACCCTGAAAAACTTGCCATACTTAGGTCAGAAATCAAATATATGCTTGAAAATGACCTCATTGAACCAAGTTCCAGTAGCTGGAGCTCCCCATGTGTCTTGATACCTAAACAGGACAAGACTTATCGTTTTTGTACAGACTACCGTAAGGTAAATGCTGTAACAAAGACCGATTCGTTTCCTATCCCTAGGATAGACGATCTCATAGATCGTATTGGTGACGCTAAGTACATCACCAAAATAGACCTACTTTCAGGTTATTGGCAGGTTCCCCTGACTGATAGGGCAAAGGAAATCTCCGCCTTTGTCACCCCTGATGGTCTGTACCAATACAAAGTGATGCCATTTGGCATGAAGAATGCTCCTGCCACTTTCCAGAGAATGATAAATGCCCTGCTTGCTGACATGGAGAATTGCCACGCATACATAGACGATGTAGTAATTTTTAGCCAAGATTTTTCTAGCCATTGTAAACAACTGCATTGTCTTTTTACTAAACTGTTACATGCAAAAATTACTGTAAACCTGAGTAAGAGTGATTTTTGCCAGGCTTCAATCCAATACTTAGGCCATATTGTAGGACAAGGCCAGGTGAAACCTGTAATGGCCAAAGTAGAAAGCTATCCAAGCTTTCCCCTATCCCTGCTGATCGGAAACAACTCCGAAGATTTTTGGGAATGTCTGGATATTATAGAAAATTTTGCGAAAATTTTTCTGTCATTGCCAGTCCTTTAACAAACCTCCTGAGAAAGAACGTCCGATTTACTTGGACGGATGAATGTCAGAAAGCCTTTAACCAGATCAAGGCAGATATTATCTAGCTCTCCCATTTTGATGGCTCCTGACTTCGGAAAACCTTTTAGGTTAGCTATTGACGCCAGTGACACAGGTGTTGGGTCAGTCCTTTACCAAGAAGATAATTTCCAAGTAGAGCACCCTATTTGTTTCTTTTCCAAGAAATTTACTAGACATCAAAGAAATTATTCTACTGTGGAAAAAGAATGTCTTGGGTTGATTCTTTCTATACAACACTTTGATTTTTATATCAGTGGGTCCAGATGGCCACTGGTTGTATTTACTGACCACAATCCCCTTACATTTATCCACAAAATGTCTGGCAAGAACCAACGACTTCTCAGGTGGAGTTTATTTTTACAAGAGTACAACCTAGATCTTAAACACATAAAAGGCAGCGAAAATGTTATCGCCGATGCCTTATCTAGAGTGTAAAAAGTATTTTGATGTATATTTTTATATATATATATCATGATAAATACATTCTGTAATGTAAATATTTTTTGTAATTCTAAAAAGATTTCCATTTCGTGGAAATGTAAACTTTTTATTTTTAGGGGGGAGGTGTTACGTATCTAGGCGTTGTTTTTTTTTTTTTTTTTTTTTTTTTTTTTTCTTTGACCTGTTGCGGTCGAGAGACGGGGAGGTTGTCTGCCCCTTGTGTAATAAGTTTTTTTTTTATTCGTCAAGCCACACAGACAGTGACCGGTCCTTGACCTGTGTGTGTACCTCTGGTTGAAAGGAGGGTGTTTTTTTTTTTTGTCTCTTTGAAGAGCGTTCTAGATCTGGGAAATTGATGACGTATTTGTTTCGAGAAATTCCTAGATTTGTCTTGAAATCGACGCGCGGTATATTATATAAAGACCGCCCGCGTGACGTTGACGGACAGACATACGGAGACAGCCGTGAGACAGAATAGCGGAGACATTGCGTGACCCGTGCGTGGTATACCATTTATCGTGTAAGTTAATTTTTTTTTTTTAAGGCTGCTTGCTTGTATTTGTAATTACATTTTCAAACTCTTGTATTGTAATATTTTTACATGCCATTTTTGTAAAAGGGTTTTGGTCAACACATCAATTCTGTATTGAGTAAATGTTTATTTTTCTTTCTTGTAACTTTATATTTGATTAAACATTAAGTTGATAGTTTACCTTCCGATTTCTTGTGTCATTTTTTTTTGTTATTCATTGTAAGTCGTTGATTAAATTCAGACTTATTATAAGTGACACAACTGCTATTCTATTGTCACGTTCCCCTAGGCAAGCCATTTGAAAGTAGAATTCAATTCGTAATACGTGACACACTATAAAAAGGTTCAAAGGTAGTAAAAATAGAATTTATAATTAGAATCTAATCTAAAATGTAAACTTCTTGGCCCTGATGATTATTTACTTTTACTCATTGATCATCACTTATAATGTCCCCCAGATGACCTTTACATTATCCGACCTAATGACCTATAGACCACAAGGTCTGAAAGGGGAACTAAATTAAGTGTTTTCTTTTATATAAATGCTACTACACTTTTAATAAAGTGTTTACTTTTGTTTTAAAATAGAAAGAATCTATTTAGTATGTATATTAAACCTTATAATTTAAACAAGTTGTTCCATACTATACACGTGACATATGAAGTGTGCAATATTAATATCAAATTTGGAATTTCTTCCATGATGCCTTTAATGAGAAATTAGCCCTTCACAAAAAACAAAAACAAAAAAAAAACAATTACATAATTATTCAATAACATCGGTTAGGCCATGATTACATTTATCCATATTTTATTAATTAGCCCATTGTAATAATAATAACATTCATAGGCTTATATCTCCGTATTCTGGGGTATTATGTCCTCCGTGTCCTGTGGTAGCATGTCCTCCGTGTCCTGTGGTAGCATGTCCTCCGTGTCCTGTGGTAGCATGTCCTCCGTGTCCTGTGGTAGCATGTCCTCCGTGTCCTGTGGTAGCATGTCCTCCGTGTCCTGTGGTAGCATGTCCTCCGTGTCCTGTGGTAGCATGTCCTCCGTGTCCTGTGGTAGCATGTCCTCCGTGTCCTGTGGTAGCATGTCCTCCGTGTCCTGTGGTAGCATGTCCTCCGTGTCCTGTGGTAGCATGTCCTCCGTGTCCTGTGGTAGCATGTCCTCCGTGTCCTGTGGTAGCATGTCCTCCGTGTCCTGTGGTAGCATGTCCTCCGTGTCCTGTGGTAGCATGTCCTCCGTGTCCTGTGGTAGCATGTCCTCCGTGTCCTGTGGTAGCATGTCCTCCGTGTCCTGTGGTAGCATGTCCTCCGTGTCCTGTGGTAGCATGTCCTCCGTGTCCTGTGGTAGCATGTCCTCCGTGTCCTGTGGTAGCATGTCCTCCGTGTCCTGTGGTAGCATGTCCTCCGTGTCCTGTGGTAGCATGTCCTCCGTGTCCTGTGGTAGCATGTCCTCCGTGTCCTGTGGTAGCATGTCCTCCGTGTCCTGTGGTAGCATGTCCTCCGTGTCCTGTGGTAGCATGTCCTCCGTGTCCTGTGGTAGCATGTCCTCCGTGTCCTGTGGTAGCATGTCCTCCGTGTCCTGTGGTAGCATGTCCTCCGTGTCCTGTGGTAGCATGTCCTCCGTGTCCTGTGGTAGCATGTCCTCCGTGTCCTGTGGTAGCATGTCCTCCGTGTCCTGTGGTAGCATGTCCTCCGTGTCCTGTGGTAGCATGTCCTTAGTGAGCCAACAATACACTATTATCGGGAAAAGGACTTTTTTTTGCATTGCAGGAGATATCATTGTGGCTGTTGATATTTTGCAGTTCATCGATTCTAATAATCAATCTTAAAAAGTTTAAACCTGCCTTTTTACCCCCTGAATGGACCACATATGGGGGCAGATAATAAGTTTGTGTCTCCACCCACAAACTTTTTTTCTAGCCTTGATTTTATATATATATATAATTTGTAAGTATTCGTTTTTCTCATAATTGTCTAATGATTTCATTCTAAAGCAAGGTTACAAAGACAGTTTATGTCAAAACACAACCTCAAAATCATCCCGCGAAGTGGTCCACCCAGGCAGGTAAAAAGGCAGGTATCAATATTTTCAGAGTGAACATCAGAATTAAATTGTATCAAAAACAAATGACAAAGAAGAATGGAGAAAGAAGGTTGACAGATTTTCGTGAAAAAAGAAAATTCCATTAGTAAAGGGTTCTATGTTTGAATAGTTGCACTGAAGTTCACGTGATAATATGAACACCTACTTATTAAATGTTGTTTAAATTATGTCCAACTTATATGCATACCAATTTTTTTTTTCTCTTACAAAAAAGTAAACATTATTTTTGGGTAAATGTAGTAAGTATGACAACTTACATTTTTACAAAGTCTTAAACCATTTACATTTCCGATATATTCTATTGTAAAAAAAAAAGCCTCCCATGTTCGTTACTATTATTAGTCAATAGTTGTAAAAGTGGTGTGTATTTTTATGAAAAAACTGCTTGCATAAGTCATTTTAAAAATTAGATTTTTCGCTTTTAGAAAAGAAAAAAGTAGCCGTTGCATCAGAACTTTGAATGGACTAAAATATTATGATGTCAGATTCTCACTATCTTTTCTAGTTTACGAGATCTAAACGGGACGGACAGACGGACAGACATTTCACACAAAACTAATAGCGTCTTTTCCCCTTTCGGGGGCCGCTAATAAAAATGAAACTTGATCATTTTTCAAACTTGTTAGAGAATGTTTATTTTTAAAAAAGATACAGACCTATTAATATACATGTTAGTTATCTGACCTTCTATAAGCCTTGATTAAAAGTGGATGCGTAGTTTTTAAAAGTGTACACTATGCTGCTAACCACAAACTTGTTATATTTAAGCATAATACACCAGAGGGGTGCCAGTAAAAGTGTAAGGCTAACAAGGTCATATTTCTATGTCCACATTTTGTGTATATCATTTACTTTTAATGTCACAGAACAGTGTAAATGGTTAAAGAGAAATCGTTTTTTTAGAGGATTTAAAAAAGCACTAGAAATGTAAGTTGTTTCCCTTGGCTCAATTGAAACAAGGCGACGTTTTTTTCTGTGTCGAAAATGGTGTTGGCGTTTCATTAGTTCCATAACCGAAAGCACTATTAAGATCATCTCAGGCACCATTTTGCCCTCACGGGCATAGAGAAAAGCATCTGACAGCAGCTGGAGAGCTCTCCGGAAGATCGCTAGACACACAATTGAGAGCCAAAGAACAGCCCTTGCCGAAGACCGAAGGCTGGCGCAGAAGATAAAACAACTGAGGCTTTGCCGCATCAGATGTGGCGAAATATTAATGTTACAACTGGGTTTGCGCGGTCCTGAGAAGTACTACATTTGTCGTAAATCTTCGGAATCGAAGACTATGCAAAAGCATTTTTACATAAATTAGTTCCTTATATCTGCGAATTTAGACATCCTGACGTATTTTATTTTCCATTCACCGCGAGCTTCTTTCATTAGTGAAGACAGAAATGTCACGCATGCGCAGATCGAAGACTCCACGCAAGCGCAAAGAGAAAATCTATCGAAGCCTACATCTAATTCTAGATCTAAATCTAACTCTAGATCTAAATCTAAGATTCTACTTAATACTTTAACACATGAAGATACCATGAGATCATAAAAATACACAGTCAGATAAAAGCAGTAGCCAATACAAAAACCAAAAGAAAAATCTTACTCTGGAATAAATGTAACCTAACACAACTACACCAAGCTGCATTAAACTTTCAACAAACATTCTTATTAGAAAAAGACATTAACCAACCAGTCGATGACCTCTGGAATTTCATTAAAAACCATCTTAAAAGCATTATAGAAAATCATATACCAACTAAATACACATCAAACAAAATAAATAAATGCTGGTTTAATAATAGACTAAAGAAGCTTTGTAAACAGAAGGAAAACCTATATAGAAAATTTAAAGAAACCAAGGCAGAAAGAGTTTACAAAAAGTATATAAAAATTAAACACCTAACCCAAAAAGTAAGCAGACAGCTGCAGAGTGAATACATAAACAATGTAATATCTAAAGATAACAACAAAAACCTATGGTCATACATTAAGTCTAAGAAAATGGAAACAACAGGCATAGCGCCATTAAAAGATGAACATAACATAATACATAATGATAATGAAACAAAAGCAAACATCCTAAACAAATACTTTGCATCAGCATTCTCAGCCCCAGGAGACAAAGACATATTTCTTAATTTGAACAGAGTAGACAACATAGAAGATTTAGTAGTACAAGAAAATGGAATTAAAAAACTATTAGCCAACACCAAACCAAATAAAGCGTCTGGACCTGATGGTATTCCAGCTAGATTACTCAAAGAACTAAGCAATGAGCTAGCCCCAGTGTTCAAAATACTCTTTCAGGCATCGCTTAACCAGGGCAGAGTACCAAAGGACTGGAAAGAAGCTAATGTCACCCCCCTATTTAAAAAAGGAGAAAAATCTGATCCAGGAAACTACAGACCAGTATCACTTACCAGCATCACATGTAAAATACTAGAACACATAATATGTAGCAACATCATAAACCACTTAGACAAACATAATGTCCTCACCCCATACCAACATGGCTTTAGGAAATATAGATCATGTGAAACACAACTAATAGGACTAATTGATGATTTCTCAAAAGGTTTAGATAATAGTGAACAAATAGATGCTATCTTACTAGATTTTTCCAAGGCTTTTGACAAAGTTCACCACCATAGTTTGCTTAAAAAATTAAAATATTTTGGCATTAACGGTCCACTGCATCAGTGGATTAAAGATTTTCTGATAGGGAGAGAACAAACTGTAATAATAAATGGCTCTAAATCAACACCAATAACAGTAAACTCAGGTGTACCTCAAGGAACAGTCTTGGGTCCACTACTATTTTTAATTTACATAAATGATTTACCAAATTGCATTAGTTCAGGAACAAAAGTCAGATTATTTGCAGACGATTGCATAATATATAGAACAATAAAAACAAAACAAGACACAGATATTTTACAAAGAGAATTAGATGAATTACAGAAATGGGAATCAAATTGGAGCATGTCTTTCCACCCAGAAAAATGTCAGTTGTTAAGAGTAACAAAAAAAATTAAACAAATTAATTCCACTTATCTTATTCATGGCAAACCAGTAACACAGACTAAAAACTCAAAATACCTAGGTGTTATAATAAATGAAAAACTGTCATGGAATCCACATATTGATGAAACTATAAAAAAATCCAACAAAGCATTAGGGTTTATTAAAAGAAATTTCTATAAATCAAATAAGAACATAAAACTAAAATGTTATTTAACCTTGGTTAGGCCAATAATAGAATATGCATCCACCGTGTGGGACCCCTCAACTCAAGAAAACATTAAGAAACTGGAACAAACACAAAATAGAGCAGTGAGATTCATAACAAACGAATATTCACATTTGACTAGAGTAACACTATTAGTAAAATCACTAAATTTAGAAAGCCTTCAGGACAGAAGACTCAAAAGTAAAGTAGCAATTATACATAAAACACTGAACCATAATCTTCAAATACAAAAACAAAATTTAATAAAATACTCTGAAAGACACAAAAATAAAGGCACATTCCTTGTCCCATATGCTAGGACAAATTTGTACAAATACTCCTTCTTCCCTAGTGCTATTAGAGCATGGAATGGGTTGCCTGAGCTAGCCAGAAAAACCAGTGACTTGGCAGAATTTAAGTCATTGGTTAATATGCGTGACTAAATGCATGACGCGTAGGACGTAATCATCTTCTTTTTTGAAGTAACGTCTGTATTATATAAGATAAGATAAGATACAAAATAAAGTCATATTTTAATCAAATTAACCTTCAAATTTTGTGTTTCTAAAGCATTTTTACATACATTCGTTCGCTATAGCTGCGAAATACATTTTAATAGTCCCATACGTAAGTCGTGCACACTGCTTTGTAAACACACTATGATTGGACATGAGGCTCTATATGGGGGTACTAAATATACGAACATACAATAATTAATAAGCTTCTTGAACCCTTGAATTCACTCTTTAATAGCAGGTTTAATTGTTCTGAAACACTCTCAGTGACTATATCGACAGTGATACGCAAATTAAGAAGAACTTGGATGCGCCCAGCTAAGTCACTGGCTTTGGTTTCATCTTCAGACGGGCAAATCTGGAGTGATATACAAGTTACCATGCACACCTGGACTTCAAAGTTATAGTTTAAGCCGAGTTAAAATATACACTATTGAAAGTAAATAAAGTAAATTATGAACACATAAAAAGTTCCACTTTCAGACCTGACGATCTATAGGGCAGATGATGTCAAGGTGATCTGTTTCTGTTTCCCACCGTTACCGAGGGTGTCACATGGCCAGCACGACCAACCGCCTTTACATTTTCCCACCTAATGTCAGGTACCCATTAGAGCTGGGTAGACTCAGAAGCGCTCTAAAGATCCCCAAAGTAAAAAGTCCAGTCCTCTGTTAGAGTTTAGTTATGTGATATTTTATTTTATTGATCACATTTTTTTACATATTTTTTTTAATCTCTTAATGACTGGATTGTAGACATCCGGTATTCCGTAAACAAGAAAGGAAAAACCAAGTCAGTCGACATTTACTTGACCGAAAGGCCAGGAATTTTCTTTCATCAGTATATAAAATCTTTACACGATACTTACTTAAATACTTACTTAAATGTCATACTTAAATATATAAGTGACCTAAAGTGCGATGAAGTTATACACTGAAGAGTAGTTGGCAGTGCAGAAACAAAGACCTCAGAAACAATAGTATTAGAACTGACCTTGACATTCTCGGTAAGGTTTCACAGACTTAGTTTGCATGAATATTGACAGGTTGTTGCTTAAGTCGACAAACATAATGAATAAATCATTGGCTTAGTCTAACGTTCTTAAGTTTACCAGCAGACACAGAGGCGTGGACCTACAAGGAGGCGTGAGCTACACAAAGGAATTTTCCCCCGTTTGACATACAACCATAGAAAAAAAAAGGGAATAGTTTTGTACTGCTCGACTGTCAATTTTAAATTGAAACAATAAATAAATAAACGATGTTGGCATTCAATGAAAACTTAGTCAATAAACAAAAAGCATTTCGTTCAACAAAATTGAATTGGTACTTGGTGCTAATACGCAACTCTATTGCGATGTAATGTGCAATCTACTATGCGAGAGAGGTGATGAGCAGTAAGACTTCTGTTTCAGACAACAGCTCACGGGGATAGAATGTGTCCAGCACAACCTCTTAATGCACATAGCAGCCCCCTTTTCAAATTATACACAAATCACGAGAAAGTAAATCATAAGCTTCCTAGCATGCAAATGTCACTCCCCCCCCCCGAAAAAAAAAAACACACACTCTAATTTCTGTTTCGTCGACTCAAAAAGAGTTATCAGTGGATTAGTAGAAAATTGGTTTGTTTATAGTATCATCTCTATCTCAGCGTCGCCAAAATAGAATTTTCACTTCGGAATTCTCTTGACTAAATCAGGCCAGATGTCTCACACACACACACACACTACTTTCACACCAAAGCTGACAATCTATAAATACTTTTGACATGGTTCGAAAGATTCAGGTCCATGTTGTCTTCTTAAGTTCAACCCTGGCTAATCCTGCTCTACGACAAGCTCACTCCGGAGTTGTGTTAAGTCAATGATTCCCTGGACAATACTGTCCTTAACTACATATGACATACGCTCAATAGTCTTCCACGACAGCCACTTAAAAACATCTATTTTAATGGGTAATAGAGTGACTAGAGAGAACAATAAATGGATCAGCCTCTCAAAACAAGTAAAAAGGTTAAAAGCTTTAATCTCAGATAAGCGAGAAATTTTGTGGCAAATGATTAGTACTTTAACAATTGAAACAAAGAACTCTTCAGATGTGCCTGAAAGTAGTTTTATTGGTAATAGAGTGTCAAGAGAGAACTATTAATAGACCAGCTCTTCAAAACAAGTTACGAATGTACATCTCTGAAATGTAGAGCGAGAAATTGTTGAGAAATAATTGTTGATTAAATTACATAATTATAGTAGTAAATAATCGATCAAGAAATCAAGATTAATTATGATGAGATATTTACTTGCTTAGATATCAGAAGAATCAATTATCAATGGTCCTACAATTTAAGTTTGATCAGAACTGATGTTGAAGTGGCCTTTAACTATTAAGATACCATACGATCTGTGAGGTGGTAACTAGTTGTTGTGTATTTATATTTCTTGTTGTGTGTTGTGAACTGATCTACTCTAGTGTGTCAAAATGTCATGGTGTCCAGGTCAGCTGTGTGTGTGTGTGTGTACTGTGTGATTGTGAACTGTTTTGTCATTCTTGTTCAATAAAGCCTAGCATCAAGACATTGTCCTTCCTGTAGTATTTTATAAGGTCACTACACTAGTGTTATACATTTTGCTATCTCAATGCAGGTACTTTGTTTTTACCACGCTTATTTTTAACTCACTCCGTCTGTCTGTCTGGGTGGAATTGTGTACTCTTTATTTCTCCCACTTCCCATTCAAAAAGAAAAAAAAAGGAAGTTGAAACTTTCCACAAGTATTCCTTGTCCATAAAAACACATGAATCAATCAAAATATTGATTAATTATGTTATTAATATGTAGTAATTTATCAATTTTGTTTTCTATAGAAACAGTAAAAAGCTAAGGGGAGATAAGCCTTGAGTAGAGAATTGAGTTGTTTGCTACAAGTTTGAAACTAACAACAGATAACTATAAAAAAAGCTCAGTGGCTAGCGTTTCAGCCTTCCATCATAGATGCTGGAACCACGAGTTCAAATTCAGACTCAAGCAACTTTTCTTTTTATTGCTTTGAAGAGGCAGCACGAAAACCTTCTCCCTGATACCCCCCCCCCTCCCTTCTCCACCTCACAGTGGCCCACAAAAGTGATTGAATTATAATCGCACATGGAAAACTTCAAGCATGAAAATTGCGCTCAACCAAAACAAAATTGATTAATATATTTCTAATAGCACAAATTCATTATTGTTAGTCTAAATCTATTTGAAATTAATATTTGATTCAAAATAATTGATACCATTTCTCTCAATACATTTTATACTTTTTGTTTTAATAACACTATCAATAGTTTACTTGTTTGTCACTTGCTCAATTGTACAGGCGAAGTGTCTCGTACTCTATACGATTCTCTCTCTCTTTCTCTCTCATTCTCTTTCTCTCTCTCTATCTCTCTTTCTCTTCTCTCTCTCTCTCTCTCTCTTTCTCTCTCTTTCTCTTTCTCTCTCTCTATCTCTCTTTCTCTCTCTCTCTCTTTCTCTCTCTCTTTCTCTTTCTCTCTCTCTCTCTCTCTCTTTCTTTCTCTTTCTCTTCTCTCTCTCTTTCTCTCTCTCTTTCTTTCTCTCTTTCTCTCTTTTTTTCTCTTTCTCTCTCTCTCTCTGTTTACCTCACCGTAGTCCAACAAGCCCGACTCATTAGACATGGCCCCTGCTCACACAAAGACACATTTAACCCAGTTTTACCTCACAGCAGTCCAACAAGCCTAATTCATTGGACATGGCCCCTGCTCACACAAAGACACATTTAACCCAGTTTACCTCACAGCAGTCCAACAAGCCTAATTCATTGGACATGGCCCTGCTCACACAAAGACACATTTAAACCCAGTTTACCTCACAGCAGTCCAACAAGCCTAATTCATTGGACATGGCCCCTGCTCACACAAAGACACATTTAATCCAGCTTACCTCACCGTAGTCTAACAAGCCCGACTCATTGGACATGGCCCCTTCTCACACAAAGACACATTTAATCCAGCTTACCTCACCGTAGTCCAACAAGCCCGACTCATTGGACATGGCCCCTGCTCACACAAAGACACATTTAATCCAGCTTACCTCACCGTAGTCTAACAAGCCCGACTCATTGGACATGGCCCCTTCTCACACAAAGACACATTTAATCCAGCTTACCTCACCGTAGTCCAACAAGCCCGACTCATTGGACATGGCCCCTTCTCACACAAAGACACATTTAATCCAGCTTACATCACCGTAGTCTAACAAGCCCGACTCATTGGACATGGCCCTTGCTCACACAAAGACACATTTAACCCAGCTTACCTCACCGTAGTCCAACAAGCCCGACTCATTGGACATGGCCCCTGCTGTGCCGCCCCCGGACACCGCCTGACCTATTCCACTTCCTACAGGCTGGGATGTCAAAGTGAAGCTTCTGCCAAATGCAGGCACTGCTAGAACCAGTCTGTTGGCGGGGAAGCCATCTTGTATCCATCCTTGGACAAATCCTCTCTGTCATGAAGAGAACGAAATAAAAGAACAATAGGAGATAAGAAGAATATATTGCTGAGAAAAGAAAATATTTAGGAAAATTATTTTTTTTTGGGGGGGGGGGATTCACTGGATGAAGTTAATATTGTACAAGACTATTATCAGAGAAATTAATGAACTATTGACAAAGTGATGACATATCTAGAGGGCCTTATGTAAGTACACTATTTGATGAAATAAAATCGACGCTCATGTAGTTAATAACCTTAAATCTAATTTAGGAAATTATCTCCCTGCATAATTTATGTGTAAAGTTAATGAATGAATAGGAACTAACCGCTCCGGATGAGACCGACCCTCGCGACGCTGCTGCATACAAACGCACGTTCGTAGTTCCGGTTATGCCAGAGTCATGTCCTTCAACTTCAGGTTTCATTTCAATCACTGATGCCCAGCTTAACTTGTTCTGCGGGCCACTTTCAGTTTCTACATTCGTGTCGCAAGCCATATCACCGGAGAGGTACAAAAATAAAATGAAATTGACCTCAAACTATTTTATTAGAAGGCTGTGGATCTAGTACTTACATTAATTAATGGGATATTCGAGGTTTATTCTTTATTGTTTACAAATGTTTACGCACCTGACTTAGGCTTCATTGTGAAAAAAAATGTAGCTAGCTTTACCACCGATTCATTTTCTTGTTCTTATTTTTAATGTGTTTCATAATGCCCATAATAAGTTGTTGGTTTTTTTTTTTTCAAATAGCCCACACTTTCTTTATAAAACAGATGTGTTGGCTAATGTTATACAGACAAAGCAAAGATCTGTTCACTTTTCCTAGTAGATTTTACACTTAGAGTCCTAGTTCATAAACAGTCAAAGGCCATGGTACCAATCCATCAAAGAAAAAATGAGGTCACTAACGTAGGTAAACACATTTTTTGTGTGTGTGCTGACGTTTCGGCGGGCCGATGAAGCCACGTCGCCGGATCTGGCCCGCGGGCTTATTTTGGGCATCACTGATTTAAAGTAGTCTAGTGAGGACCTCAAGTTAGATGTCACCTTCTTTTTAGCGCCCCCCCCCCCAAAGGGGAAAAGACGCTATTAGATTTGGTGTGGAACGTCTGTCCATCTGTCCGTCCGTCCGTTTAGATCTCGTTAAACTAGAAATTGAGTGCAAACCTGACACCATAATATTTTAAGATCATTCAAAGTTCTGATGCAACGGCTACTTATTTCTTTTCTGATAGCGAAAAATCCAATTTTAAAATCACTTATGCAAGCAGTGTTTTCATAAAAATACAACACTTTTACAACTATTCACTATAAATAGTAACAAACTCGGGAGGCTCTTAAAAAGGGGAGATGACCATTTACACTATTTTTAAACATATTTATGCAAACGGTTTTAGATTTTGTGTCCAAAAAATATTTTTGTATTGCTAAGTTCTGTAAGTTCTGTCAATGCTACATTTACACACACAAATGTTTTCTCTTCTTTTCAAGAGAAACAATCTATTTAGTATGCATTTAAGTTGGACCTAATTTCAAAACAACAATTAAAAAATAGTTTTTCTTATTAATACGTGAACCGTATTGTCCACTACGCAGAATGGCACACTTCACTATTTTTTATTTTTTTTTTTACGGAAATGTTTTTCATTTCTTTACAAAACAATTAGATATTCATTATAAGACATCAGTTAGCAAGGCTAACATCTAGCTTCACATTCTCTTTCACCTATTCTTTGGTCTGCTGGACCGCTGGGACACCACACAAGATCTGTCAACCCTCTTTCTCCATTCTTCTCTGTCATTCGTCTTTGATAGAATTTTATTTTATTCTGATGTCTTTCTGAAAATGTTTAAACCTGCCTTTCTACCTGCCTGGGTGAACCACTTCGGGGCGATTTTGAGTTTGTGTTTCCACACAAACTGTCTTTGTAACCTTGTTTTTTTTTTTTCAGATCGAAAAACAATATCAGTGATAGAGAGTAAAGCAATGTGAATGACAAACAAGATAATGTAAAAACCAATCAAAGCCTTGCTGCACATTTTACCCCTTACAAGTAATACAAGAAGCGTATAGAAAAGGGTGGAGATTTCAACATTAAAACAATTACATGATGTCATTAAAAAACTCCAATCTAAATCAAAGAAAGACATAAAGTTCCCCTCTCATACCTTTCGATCTATAGGTAGATGGTGTAAAGGTTATCTGTTTTTTGTGGCCCACAGTTAACGAGGGTGTCATGAGGCCAGCACAACGACCGTCCGCCTTTACTTTTCCCCAACTAGTGGCAAGTACCCATTATATCTGGTTGGACTAAGAGGCGCCCAAATATCCCGAAATTAAAAATCCAAGTCTTAACCTGAACCGCTCAGCCACAGCGAGTCCAATCTAAATAACAACAAAATACTTTTTCCAGAATGAGTCACTAAACACTATTTGTATTCTACCACAAATGTGTGAATCAGTAAAAAAGACAATGGTGCTAGTCCACACGTTGGGACGCCCTGTCTAACATTTCACAAAATGTGTGATTCTAAAGTCTTGGAAAACGCCCATGGTCCTGCCGTGGCCAGACATGACCCCCCCCCTCCCGCCCCCATTCTCAGCATCTCTGTCTCTGCACTTCCAAACAGTGAACTGTGTTTTTAAATCAGTCGTATCACCCAACACGCAACAAGCCCAACAGGGGAGGACGTTAACAGCAATTAGTACAGAAGTTAACTTGCCCCACATTCAGGGGATCTCATAGTTCTGAGTCTCTCTCTTTTCTCTCTCTCTCTCTCTCTCTCTCTCTTTTCTCTCTCTTTTCTCTCTCTCTCTCTCTCTCTCTACTTCTCTCTCTCTCTCTCTCTCCTCTCTTCCTCTTACATAAAATGAAAAAAATAATTTATTTGAACATTGTTTTCATAAAAAAAATTACAAGTAAAATGAAATATAAAAACTATATCAATATATAAATGTGGGAAGTGTGTGAGGAAGTGTGTGACAAGTGTGGAGAAGTTTGTGACAAGTGTAGGGAAGTGTGTGTCAAGTGGGAGGAAGTGTGTGTGACAAGTGCGGGGAAGTGTGTGGCAAGTGTGGGCAAGTGTGTGACAAGTGTGAGCAAGTGTGTGACAAGTGTGGAGAAGCTGTGAATATGTATGAAAATAATTGGAAATGTAAGACAATTGTGGGATATATCTAATAATAAGTGTTGGACATTGGAAAGTGTATGGCTGACGATTGTGGGAACCACTGACTCAAACAACTGTTTGGTGGTCATCAGGTTCAATTTGCTGACATCATCAACTAACGAGCTGCCAGGGACAGTCTTCGTTTATAGAGTAAAAAACAAACTGTGAAGTGTTGAACTATGTCCCCAGTCATTAAAGTGTCAAATCATTGTGTATACATTCCATTATAAAATGTGAGTGCTGAATGAACAGAGATGCACACTACATCCAACCATTGATCAATATTCTCTCTCTCTCTCTCTCTCTCTCTTGCATGCGGGATAGCTGGTGCATTGAGCACTACGAAGTATTTAGCATTTCAATCCCAATGTCTTCTTAGACATTTGTATTTGAATGAACTTACCAGACAACAACGTTTCATGGAGGAACAGAGGTTGACGTGTCAGTAGAGGACGAGTGGTTGAAGTGTCAGTAGAGGACGAGTGGTAGACGTGTTAGTAGAGGACGAGTGGTTGACGTGTCAGTAGAGGACGAGTGGTTGAAGTGTCGTAGAGCACGAGTGGTAGACGTGTTAGTAGAGGACGAGTGGTTGACGTGTCAGTAGAGGACGAGTGGTTGACGTGTCAGTAGAGGACGAGTGGTTGACGTGTTAGTAGAGGACGAGTGGTTGACGTGTCAGTAGAGGACGAGTGGTTGACGTGTCAGTAGAGGACGAGTGGTTGACTTGTCAGTAGAGACGAGTGGTTGACGTGTTAGTAGAGGACGAGTGGTTGACGTGTCAGTAGAGGACGAGAGTGTTGACGTGTTAGTAGAGGACGAGTGGTTGACGTGTCAGTAGAGTACGAGTGGTTGATGTGTCAGTAGAGGACGAGTGGTTGACGTGTCAGTAGAGGACGAGTGGTTGAATTGTCAGCAGAGACGATGTGGTTGAAGTGTCAGCAGAGGACGAGTGGTTGAAGTGTCAGCAGAGGACGATTGTTGACGTGTCAGCAGAGGAAGAGTGGTTGAAGTGTCAGCAGAGGACGAGTGGTTGAGGTGTCAGCATGAGGACGAGTGGTTGCGGTGTCAGAAGAGGACAAGTGGTTGAAGATTTGGCAGAGCATGAGTGATTAAGGTGTCAGCAGAATACGAGTGGTTGCTGTGTCAATAGAGAAGAAGGGGTTGACGTGTCTGTCAGTGGAAGAAAAGAATTATTGATATATCATCAGAGGATAATTGTGTTTGAGTTGGTATGACGTTAGTATGACAGAACTTATACGATTTTTTTTGGACAAAAATCTAAAAACCATTTGCATAATGTGTTAAAAATATGGTAAATAGTCCCTAAATTTCCCTTACTAAATAGACTCCAGTGTTTGTATTAACAGTGAATAGTTGTCAAATGGTGTATTTTTATGAAAAAAACTACGTGCATAAGTGATTTAACAAGTTAGATTTTTCGCTTTCAGAAAAAAAAAAGTAGCCGTTGCATCAGAACTTTGAATGGACTAAAATATTAATGTCGGATATTCACTATCTTTTCTAGTTTACGAGATCTAAACGGGACCGATTGACGGACAGACATTCCACACAAAACTAATAGCGTCTTTTCAGCTTTCGGGGGCCGCTAGAAAGGAAAATTTAAAAAAAAAAAATTTTTAAAAAAAGTATCGAAGGAAAGAACTTCGCCAACAACTATATCTCTCATTAATGTAGATGTTTTTTTCCCACATTCGATATCAAACAAAATATTAATTACCCAATAATTAATTTATTAATTGGTGATTTTTTAATTGATTCATGTTTTGATGGATACAATAAATAATTGGTTAAGGTTTCAACTTGATCCGAGAACGGGTGTGAGAGAAATAACAAAAAATAATCTAGACATCTTGACTATTATTTTCTCCGTTACTTTTTGAAGATTTTTTTTGTTTGTAAAATGTTTTACATGTTTCGGATGTTCCTTCAGAGTTGAGATAATTACTTCCTAGTCCAAACCTCCTGCAGGACGACGGGGATGGGAGCGGGCTGGGTTTGAACCCGGGACCATCGATAAATCTGAACGACGGTCCAGCGTGCAAACCGCACGACAGGCAGCCATTTTTTTCTCCTAGATATCTTGTAGTATTTCAGAAGATCCATTTCGCTGTTACAATCAGTGCTGAAATTACTTCTTAGCAATACAAGCTAAAGCTGAGGACCCCCCCCCCCCCCCCACTTCCAGAGAAAAGTTCCATCGTTTTGAAGAAAGAAGTCAGAAAAATAACATGTTAATTAGAAGGGGTTCATCTATCTCTAAAGGCTTAGGGGGGGGGAGTAGGAAATCTAAATCCGCCCCTGCTTACAACTATTATAAAACGAATAAATAAATACACATCCAACAAAATTAATATTTCACCTTTTAAACAATTGTAAAAATAAAATGTCTTTGAGTCATTTAAAAATAAAACCATTTATATCGTCATACGATATTTACTATTGGTTTCTTATATTCTAAATCTTTCAAATAAGATGAGACAATACATGACCAGATGGAAGAACTGTAATATAACAAAGAGAGCAAACAAATGAACGGGTTCTATTTTAACTCAAAGCAAAATGGAAAAGCTGGATTTAGAATCAACCGGTGTAGCTTACCGCCTGTGCCAGATAGGAGACAGTGATATGTAACACTGTATCTCTAATACAGCCTGACGCTAATTTGGGTATTCCTGACATCTTCCTATCTTTGGGTCACGAATCCTACGATTCTTGTTTGGCTCAATTAGGATAGGGACATTGGTAGTGTCTTTATATATATTCGCTCATTGCTACAGCTTCTAGTGGAAGTGCTAGTTTGTCACCTTCGTATAGCTGAGCGCAGAGACTCTAGCAATCAGAATGGACACCAGTGATTCTACTGTGCTCAATGACCCTCCGTGGTTTCAGTGGATTTCCGAAATACTTTTCTTTACACTCTAGTCTGGATCAAGGCAAGAGTTACATTTGGCCAGGAAACTGAATCCTTGTTGAGTTCACTGATCCCCTTCATTGAGTATGTTTTACTTAAATTATCATCACAGATAAATGGTCAACGTGTTGGTTAATCATGTTCATTCTATTTTATACTGTGTAATATTTGTATGTAAAATTACACCCATTTGGACAACTGCTCCCTTCTTTCCTAGTGCTATTAGAGCATGGAACTGGTTTCATGAATCAATCAAGCAGATCATAACTAATCAGTGTTTAAGTCTCTAAGTAACATGAGCGACGAGATTAACACTTGGAAATGACGTGATTAACTGTTGTCTTCTAGAAACGTCTGTAATTTTTAAGCTTGACTTTAATATACACTAACATAGGCTTAGGCTTGACTTTGGCATGAGTTGAAACATATACTCTTTCATAACGGAGGCCCGATCATTACGAGTAAGAGGGTGTCTGAGAGGTAAGCAATCTCTTATTAGTTTTGAAGTTGTTTTTTTCACTGTCTCTGAGTTGAAGATTTTGTAATGAGGTTCCTTGGCAGGATGAGACCTCTCCCATGTCTCCCTGAAAGATACGTTGCCGGAGTTAAACAGCTCAAAGCTTGTCCCCTACATTTTACAACTGTCAGGGGGAGGGGGGTTATGGCGAGAGTGAATATGTTACTTTGATATTTTGGTATGATAGTGATATTCCCTTGTTTAAGTACTCCCAGGTTATGAATGTGAATAGTCTTGCACGTGTTATGAACTGAATGTACAGTCGCTTCCTCGACTGGTGTTTTTGTATTTATATTTCATGGATTATTATTATTGGATATTAAAGTATTATCTGCATTCAGAATTGTATTGTATGTGGTCACCGATATAGTAAGTAATAATTGTTCTTATTTAAGTAACCCCTAATAAGCCAAGTCAAAAGCAGTCAAGTTAAAATAGAACCCCTGACACAACTTATTCCAATAAATAAAAATTACACAACAAAGCACAGTACCGGAACACACGTCCAAGGTCACAACCTTGACCTTTTACATATATATATATATAGTGTGGAGGGGAGTGTTACATAACTTTAAAAAAAAGGATTATAAAAGATGAATCACAATGAATGGTCTATTAATGCCCTTGCTTGTTAATGGCTTGTATTTTAAACTTGATTACACCCCTTTACAAGCCACCGCATCTAAGAGACCAACAAACATTTATAAATCCAGCCAGGGTCACTGACACCCATAAATCTCTACAGACATTTTTTAAATATTAGAACGGGAGCAACAGACCCGCACTGACGTCTAGTAATCTAGACGTCCTAGTGATGTAGACGTCCTAGTTACTACAGACTGTGTAGATGGGAAAACGGGCGATATAAGTTTAATGAAGGGAAAATTAGCTCTGTAGTGGGTTCTTGTTAGGAGGGGGAAATCTGCACACCCTCCTAATTTTCTCACGTCTATTATGTAATCACAGGATAGGTTTTTTTATATACTTTTTTGGAGTTAGGGTTAGGGTTAGGGTTAGGGGTTCATAACAGTTTTAATCTATTTCAGTACTATCAGTACACACAGGCTACGTCTGTTAATTTGTTCCCAGGATTTATATTGATAATTAATGGCCGGAACAACCCCCCCCCCATTGTTTTCTTTTTTTTTTTAATTGTAATAAAACGTGCCACATTTTATCGATCAACCTAACATACCTTTTTTAGCCCGTGAATTAGTGTATCTGTTGAACTGAAAATTTATGATCCGGTCTCAATTTCCTTATCTGTCTGTCTGTCTGTCTCTGTCTGTCTTTGTCTCTCTCATTTTCTCTCCTTTCGCTCTCTGCAACCCCCAGTTTGCATCGTAATTTCTCCGACCTAGACTTTTGACTTGATTTGGAAAACACTCGCTCCATTATATGCCCCCCGACACATTCACTCACCCACTATGACTTTTCTTCGGCTCCTCAATTCCATCTGCTTTATATGTCGACCGTGACCTCCTCCCCCCCCCCCCAATTTCTTATTTAACTTTTTTTTTTGTTGCAACTTTTAATCTTTAGACCACCGACTACATTTCTTCATACAATGAGTTTCAGGCCTAGAGAAAAAAATGCATTCTCCGATGGCCTCAGTTGAATGGCACATTGACGTTCCCCTGTCTACAGTTATTTTGTTCTCTAAATCAAAAGAAGATGTCAATTTAGTTTTATTAGCTGTAATCGTTTATCTCACTCTTTTGAATGTAGCGATATGACAATAGATACAAATTCAACTTGTTAATGCTATTGGCATTTAGTGTTGTTGTTGTTGTTGTCTTGACAGTGTGACACAAAGTACCATTATTTGCTCTCTTTCTCTCTCTCGACAACAACAACAACAGACTCTAGATCTATCTTATTAATGCTCTTCAGATTGGTTTTGTTTTTTATTTAGACCGCGTCTAACAGGAAGTGCTAATGACGTATGGTCTTGGGGGGAGGGGGGGAATGCTTTAAAAATACGACATTTCTGAGATATTTCTACTTATGCGTTTTATATAGGCTGTGGCCTTCTGTAAAATATCGAAAATAAAATACTAAGTTTTAATTGAGCTTGCGGGGTTTTTTTTGCGAAAAGCGGTCGAAAGGTTACGAATATGTTCTATTTTTCTAGCAATGTAACGAAATAGACTTCAAGAGAATTGTGTCGCAGAGTGGCGGCCTGGTCGTGTGGTATGCGCTTGTTAAAGTGCATAAACCTTATAGTGTTTAAGATTGACTGCTATCAGTATGTCATTTAGCTCAAATAGGTCTACATGTTTAGTATTTCCAACTACTAACTTATAAAATGTTCGTGTATTTCTAATAAATATTGATATAATCGTGTTAGTTGTAGTGCTGTGTACACATGAAGCATTGACGACAATACAGTAGAACGTCGTTTAACCTCACTCAATTGGGACCGGACACCGTTCGGATACGCGATTGTTCGGATAACCGAAAACCGAAGCGATCCATGCAGTATATGCAACCGGACACTATACGAATATTGAAAATCATCACATGCGGGACACGTGCGTGAATAACGAGCAAAATAGGTGACAAATGTCGCAATTTTACCTTTATTGTGGAAAATAATCACTTATTTTTCGCTGTAATATTCCGCACAGATGTTTACCAAATCCAGAATTTCCTCAGGACTAGGGCGAGTTAGAAGGGCTTAAATTAGAAACGCTTTCTGACGCCTATAACGGGATATCCCTCACCTTGGGTTTTTCCGTCACTTTTCGCCTCGCGCGAAACAACTGTTGAGCATTGCCTGTTCGAAAAGGTATTCATACAGTATATGTGCATTACAGTACATGTGGTTGATAAAAAAAAAAAAAAAAAAAACTGGTCCGGATATTTGACGCTCCGGATAATAAACGTTCGGATAAACGACGTTCTACTGTATTAGGCTTCCCGCGATTTTTTTTAGAATTAAGTCTATCCCAGTAGTGTGCCCTTTGTTTCTACTTTTTTAAAGGTCCAAGATAGGAACATGTCCTTTGAAACAATACGATAAGGTTAGAGAGAAATAGAAAAGCTTGAAAAATGGTGACATGTGATATTGTAGATCCAGTGTCAAGAATTGGATGGTGGTCCACCCCAAACACACAGATGAAGTGTAGCACAAGTTAAATAGAGTCGAGGCTATGAAGCCACTGGACAAAAGTGGGTACGATATAATGAAAAGTAAAATGTCAGATTGGGAGAGATTGTTTACATAAATAGACAACATCCACAATGTCAATATATCGAGACAACATCCACAATGTCAATATATCGAGACAACATCCACAATGTCAATATATCGAGACAACATCCACAATGTCAATATATCGAGACAACATCCACAATGTCAATATATCGAGACAACATCCACAATGTCAATATATCGAGACAACATCCACAATGTCAATATATCGAGACAACATCCACAATGTCAATATATCGAGACAACATCCACAATGTCAATATATCGAGACAACATCCACAATGTCAATATATCGAGACAACATCCACAATGTCAATATATCGAGACAACATCCACAATGTCAATATATCGAGACAACATCCACAATGTCAATATATCGAGACAACATCCACAATGTCAATATATCGAGACAACATCCACAATGTCAATATATCGAAACATCTAGGCTGGCAACTAAATAGTAAAAATTACTTTGTGCAACGAACGGGTGAGCCTAGAAATGTGACTCTGCATTGATCTTATGATATATATAATTACGCTGAATCAATGTCACAAAATAACTGTAATGGCAATTTGAATGTGCATAGCTCACTTCCTAGGCACGGAAGAGTCTTCAGTCATGCATCAAGTGCATCGAAATGTACCATTGTGGTAATATGTACTTACTATTTCCGGTTCTAGCGGGCAATGGTGCAGCGCTCCAGTGGTTCTATCCCAGTCACCGTGCATATCATAAGCCATTAGAGTGGCGAAGTCCAGCACTCTGTTAATTAAGAAAGAAAATATTTTTAAAATTATTTGTTAAAAAACAATAACAATGCTTATGTTAAGCGTATTTGTATCAATTAGTTTGGATCAGCTGAGTCATTCAATGTGGAACTGATCTAGTTTGGATCAGCTGAGTCATTCAATGTGTAACTGATCTCGTTTGGATCAGCTGAGTTATTCAATGTGAAACTGATCAAGTTTGGATCAGCTGAGTCATTCAATGTGTAACTGATCTAGTTTGAATCAGCTGAATCATTCAATGTGTAACTGATCTAGTTTGAATCAGCTGAATCATTCAATGTGTAACTGATCTAGTTTGGATCAGCTGAGTCATTCAATGTGTAACTGATCTAGTTTCCATCAGCTGAGTCATTCAATGTGTAACTGATCTAGTTTGGATGAGCTGAGTCCTTCAATGTGTAACTGTTCTAGTTTGGATCAGCTGAGTCAATCAATGTGTAACTGATCTAGTTTGGATCAGCTGAGTCATTCAATGTGGAACTGATCTAGTTTGGATCAGCTGAGTCATTCAATGTGTAACTGATCTAGTTTGGATCAGCTGAGTCATTCCATGTGTAACTGATCTAGTTTGGATCAGTTGAGTCATTCAATGTGGAACTGATCTAGTTTGGATCAGCTGAGTCATTCAATGTTGAACTGATCTAGTTTGGATCAGCTGAGTCATTCAATGTGGAACTGATCTAGTTTGGATCAGCTGAGTCATTCAATGTTGAACTGATCTAGTTTGGATCAGCTGAGTCATTCAATGTGTAACTGATCTAGTTTGGATCAGCTGAGTCATTCCATGTGTAACTGATCTAGTTTGGATCAGTTGAGTCATTCAATGTGTAACTGATCTAGTTTGGATCAGCTGAGTCATTCCATGTGTAACTGATCTAGTTTGGATCAGCTGAGTCATTCAATGTGGAACTGATCTAGTTTGGATCAGCTGAGTCATTCAATGTTGAACTGATCTAGTTTGGATCAGCTGAGTCAATCAATGTGTAACTGATCTAGTTTGGATCAGCTGAGTCATTCAATGTGGAACTGATCTAGTTTGGATCAGCTGAGTCATTCAATGTGTAATTGATCTAGTTTGGATCAGCTGAGTCATTCCGTGTGTAACTGATCTAGTTTGGATCAGCTGAGGCATTCAATGTGGAACTGATCTAGTTTGGATCAGCTGAGTCATTCAATGTTGAACTGATCTAGTTTGGATCAGCTGAGTCATTCAATGTGTAACTGATCTAGTTTGGATCAGCTGAGTCATTCAATGTGTAACTGATCTAGTTTGGATCAGCTGAGTCATTCAATGTTGAACTGATCTAGTTTGAATCAGCTGAGTCATTCAATGTGTAACTGATCTAGTTTGGATCAGCTGAGTCATTCAATGTTGAACTGATCTAGTTTGGATCAGCTGAGTCATTCAATGTTGAACTGATCTAGTTTGGATCAGCTGAGTCATTCAATGTTGAACTGATCTAGTTTGGATCAGCTGAGTCATTCAATGTTGAACTGATCTAGTTTGGATCAGCTGAGTCATTCAATGTTGAACTGATCTAGTTTGGATCAGCTGAGTCATTCAATGTTGAACTGATCTAGTTTGGATCAGCTGAGTCATTCAATGTTGAACTGATCTAGTTTGGATCAGCTGAGTCATTCAATGTTGAACTGATCTAGTTTGGATCAGCTGAGTCATTCAATGTTGAACTGATCTAGTTTGGATCAGCTGAGTCATTCAATGTTGAACTGATCTAGTTTGGATCAGCTGAGTCATTCAATGTTGAACTGATCTAGTTTGGATCAGCTGAGTCATTCAATGTTGAACTGATCTAGTTTGGATCAGCTGAGTCATTCAATGTTGAACTGATCTAGTTTGGATCAGCTGAGTCATTCAATGTTGAACTGATCTAGTTTGGATCAGCTGAGTCATTCAATGTTGAACTGATCTAGTTTGGATCAGCTGAGTCATTCAATGTTGAACTGATCTAGACTAACAATACAAAAACATTTGTACAAATAAAAAAAGGGGAACGAGCTGAATTGAAACTCCTGGCTCAGGCCAACACGTTAACCACTTTGCTTTGCTATTAACATGGAACATTGTAGAGTTATCTATTGTTTCTATAGTTTCGACCTATTTTTCAGGTTTGTGTTCACTAAGACTTAGACGAAGGCCTATAAAGGAGACTAATTCAGCTTATATCATCACTTCAGTCATTACAAATTCTTTGCCTGGTTCGAGATATTAAACAATATAAATTATTACCAATAGTTAATTAACAAAGTGGGGTTTTTTTTAATTGATTCTTTTGTTCTTAGGTAAAATAAATAATTTTGCAAAATTTCAGCTTGATCCCAGATTGGGTATTGAAGAAATCACGTATATAATTTTTCTACCAGAAAGACAGACAGTGAGTTAATTTAAGCTTGTTATAAATGAATATAAGATGGTATTCCATGAAATCATAGATTTAAAACACTTGACTAAGCTAGGTTTAGAGATTCGTATGCAAGTACAAATACAATCCGCAAGGATTCATGGGAATATATATATATATATTTTATTTAGGAGTGTAATTTAACTCACTTATAGTGCTATGAAGTGCTATGCATTGTTTGAATCGCATGCACATATGATAACCATGAAAGAAGTACAGTTACTTTTGGTATGGGTAAATATTGTAAACACTTTCATAGGACTATGCCAAAGTATACCAAAACTATGCCTCTAGGGTAGGCACTCAACGAAAAGGCATGCAACTCAACACAGTTGAACAGGAAATAAATAGTTGTGTTTATTCACTAACAGCCAGCCTCAGCCGTCTCAGGGAGAATAGTCTCTAAGGCACCTTTACAACGTTTTAGGTGCAAAAGTTCATCAGCTGCAGGGTTGACCACCTTCAGGGCCTCTCTCGCTGGTGAATGATCCACATTTGGGTTTAGGTAGCAAAGGACTGGTATACTTAGTAGTAAGACTCTGAGGAAGCTAAGGATGTTATGTGTTTACCCTAGTGAATGAACACAACTATTTATTTCCTGTTAAACTGTGATGAGTTGCATGCCTTTTCGTTGAGTGCCTAACCTAAAGTTACAACAATTAATTGCTATAACTTAGCAATTATCCTCAACGAAAGCAATATACAACAGAACGTTTAATATCTTACCTTATATAATACAGACGTTACTTCAAAAAAGATGATTACGTCCTACGCGTCATGCATTTAGTCATGCATATTAACCAATGGCTTAAATTCTGCCAAGTCACTGGTTTTCCTGGCTAGCTCAGACAACCCATTTCATGCTCTAATAGCACTAGGGAAGAAGGAGTATTTGTACAAATTTGTCCTAGCATATGGGATGAGGAATGTGCCTTTATCTTTTTGTCTTTCAGAGTTTTTATTAAATTTTGTTTTTGTATTTGAAGATTATGGTTCAGTGTTTTATGTATAATTGCTACTTTACTTTTGAGTCTTCTGTCCTGAAGGCTTTCTAAATTTAGTGATTTTACTATATGTGTTACTCTAGTCAAATGTGAACATTCATTTGTTATGAATCTCACTGCTCTATTTTGTGTCTGTTCCAGTTTCTTAATGCTTTCTTGAGTTGAGGGGTCCGAAATGGAGGTTGCATATTCTATTATTGGCATAACCAAGGTTAAATAACATTTTAGTTTTATGTTCTTATTTGATTTATAGAAATTTCTTTTAATAAATCCTTATGCTTTGTTTGATTTTTTTATAGTTTCATCAATATGTGGAATCCATGACAGTTTTTCATTTATTATAACACCTAGGTATTTTGCGTTTTTAGTCTGTGTTACTGGTTTGCCATGAATAAGATAAGTGGAATTAAATTGTTTTAGTGTTTTTTTTGTTACTCTTAACAAACTGACATTTTTCTGGGTGGAAAGACATGCTCCAATTTGATTCCCATTTCTGTAATTCATCTAATTCTCTTTGTAAAATATCTGTGTCTTGTGTTGTTTTTATTGTTCTATATATTATGCAATCGTCTGCAAATAATCTGACTTTTGTTCCTGAAGTAATGCAATTTGGTAAATCATGTATGTAAATTAAAAATAGTAGTGGACCCAAGACTGTTCCTTGAGGAACACCTGAGTTTACTGTTATTGGTGTTGATTTAGAGCCATTTATTATTAATAATCAATTATAAACTACATCTAGAGCCAAACTTAGAATCACATCTCAGGCCTTCTTGTTTACATCTCTAATCATCGGCCATCTTCCTTCCTCTGTTCTCTGTCGTGTCCTCTGGTACACAATGTCGCGCCAAATGACAGTGCGCAATGTAGAGTCATAACACTGCCCCCTCCTTAGTTATGTTCGTCCCAAACATGACCAGATTTTCGACAGGGCTGAAGAATTGTCAGTGCAGATGAAGTTCTGGCAAGAAAGTTGTAGTCCCACTGGAGGCCGGGTCAAAAACACACTTCAGCCATCTCCAGAAGGTAGGCCTTTCTACACATGTCCATAACTACATTATCAGTGTCCAGTTTCCGCTGAAATTGATTCATCTTTTACTCTGCTTTGTGAAGGCAGACGTACACACGTTTGTCAAGTCCAGACCTGTTGATGGCTTTTCTGGTATTCGCATTGTTCATTCGAGGTGCCGCCCGTACAGTTCTTATTACATTTCTGTCTGCAGTTAGTACTGGTATTGGACACAGACCCAACGTTGTCTGATTTGGTCATGCCCATTGAAGCACTCATATCAAGGACATCGAAAGCAATAGTTTCACTCTGCCTATAGGTCACTCCTCTAGTTTCTTCATCTAGCGTTTTCTTTTCGGATCTGCGCTTATCGTTGAAAAGGTTGTCACTTTCTTTACCTTGAAAGCTAGACGCATCTGATTTGTCATTATGATCATCGACGGCGCTGCCACCACCAACACTTTCTTTGTAACTACCCGTATAGCCACAACAATGATTGGTTGATGTTTCAATCTCCGCTCTTCTAGGATGTAGCTGGCCTTCCAGTTTGTTCCACTTCAGTTTGTCCCTTTTATGATACCTGTTTACTGACAGAATAGACCATTTTGGTATGGTCGTATGTTCGATTCGTTTCACCTGAATGCCTTCCACACCATCATCAAGCAATGGGAACTCTATGTGTCCATTATGTACAGTTCCACTTCCAATGTTTAGAGATAAACTGAATTCCTGCATAAAAATCCAAACCAAGGATGCAATCGTCGACAACATTGGCGATCAGAAAATCATGACTAAATGGTTGATTTCCTATTTCAAAATTAAGCCGTACCTGTCCTAATATAGGTAACAGTTCGCCACCTGCCGTATAAAGAGTGTAGCCATTCACTCGTATTATTTCCTGATCACCAGTCAGACTGGGTCCAACTATCGACCGCGTAGCCCCTGTGTCCAAGAGGAACCTATAAGAACCAGCGCCAATCTTTCCCTGCACTCTCAAGGTTCTGCTTTGTTCTAACACTCTGAAAGGAGTCTTTATTCTCGGAGTTTCGATTTTCTGGGTTGCCAGTTCTTGCTCCCTAAGCCCGTAGAATCGTAGCGGTTGACGTTCTGATGCACAGCCTTGTCCTTGGAACAACATGTTACAATTCCTCCGTAAATGACCTGGAGTGTTACAATTCTAACAACGAAAAGTCTTTTTACTACGTAAAAGTGATATAAAACAGAACGTTTAATAATCAATTATAAACTACATCTAGAGCCAAACTTAGAATCACATCTCAGGCCTTCTTGTTTACATCTCTAATCATCGGCCATCTTCCTTCCTCTGTTCTTCTGTCGTGTCCTCTGGTACACAATGTCGCGCCAAATGACAGTGCGCAATGTGGAGTCATAACAGTTTTAATGTTTGTTTCTTCAGTAATAACATATCTACTTATATATTATACAATTAATGAAAATATTTTTATATACCGATATATTTTTTATGTATGAAGACAATATTGAAGAACTAAAGTTGTTTTTTTATTTTGAAAATGTTTGCAGATTGTCTCCCTTGACTAAGTACCCATTGTTATATTAACTTATTCTGCCTGTCTGTTTAGTACAAATTTTGAACACGTCATTTCTCCCACTATCCATTCACAAATCAAGTTGAAACTTTGCTCAATTATTTACGTTTCTCACAAAACAAAATGATCAATCAAAACTGATAAATGTTGCAGTTATTCATCTTTGATAAGCTTTGTTTTTAAATTATTTTCCATATTTCGCTTGTTCTTTGTGCAGTCCTATCTCATAATTGAAGGTGAGTTGTTCTCTGTACTTCCGGTTATGAGCTCAAATCTTCTCTTCTACATTCTATCCCCAAACTTTCTGGTTTCTGCTTACAGTTCATATATTTCTAGTGACGAATATACTGAGCACAGTAGTCAAGCACAAAAGACACAGTTTTTAAATTTATTCCTACAAAGTCTACTTTGGACAGAGAGTTTACAGATGAGTTCTACTGGCCTTTTCTAGTCATCTAGTTATAGTCTCGATAGACCATACACCTATCCTACTAGTCTGCTATTCTACTATCTCACCTTATACCCATATTTTACGTGACATAAAGCAGTTGCTGGTTTAAGTTTAATTTTAGATTGTATTCCAGCAACGCATGGCCATTTAGAATAACAAAGTACTAATTGGTTGAATGTTTGCATGAGAAGGTCTTGGCGGCAAATTAATTCCAGACCATAAAGGAGCGGTTGAGAAATTCAGCGGGGCGAAAGGAGATTGGTTGGTTCCTAATAGAGTAAGACGTAGATGGTAAAACGTATTTAATGGACCGATAGATTCAGTTGGAAGCTGGAACGACGACAGTCAATTTGTTTTCATTTAATTGTATTGTACAGTGTGTATATTATTACAGTGATTCATAGTTCCAGAATTAAAGCTTTGTATTTATTGTTGAAGGATCTCAGTTTTTTAATTTATAGTTAAATTTGAATCCCCGGCATCACGATATTGTTTGACTGATCATCAGTTGGTTAAAGGAGTAAGCTATACTAAATTAATACATCGGATACGCACTGTCTGATCAACATAATCTCATCGTAACATCAAGACATCATCACATCTAGACATCATCACATCAAGACATCATCACATCTAGACATCATCACATCAAGACATCATCACATCAAGACATCATCACATCAAGACATCATCACATCTAGACATCATCACATCAAGACATCATCACATCTAGCACTCAAATAAACACCTTCCAAATTGACAAAGCATTCATTGATTTCATTTCTTAGTCATATTTGAACAAAAACAAAATTTAAGCCCCGCCCTAAAACTGGGTCCAAAACAAAACAGAACTAAAAAAAAACCTTGAAATAATGAAAGTAAACCAAATATTTGTACCCTCGACAAAGTCCTCGATTAACTGAGTCTTAAATAAGTGCTCGTCTCGTCCGTGAGTCACGCTATACAGCAAGCTGCCAACTAATCGCCCATCTCGCTACTTGTTAGTGCTAAACTTGGCTGCAGACAGACTAATGAGGCCACCAGACAACAATCAACTTACTTGCCGATTTCGTCTATCTGATAGTATGTCCTGGCGTCGCTCAGGTCAGATTCCAGAGATGCCGACAGGGTCAGTCGGTTTCGTCCAGTGGTGAGAGCTTCCTGTTCAAATCCTCGCTTCAGAATCTGTCGAGATCAGCAAATGAGATTTTAGATATTCAGTGTCGCATTACATTAGCACAGGAGTAGCTTTAACGTTTACTCAAATCTATTTATTTCTATTATTAAGTTTAGAGTTTTTATTTTTCATAAAATGTCTTCTTTTTTTTATTTCATGAAGATTGAACCATTGAACCCTATTTACCAACATCCCGTTTTCATTCGTCAACAATGTTTCAAAAAGAAAGTAAGAAATACAATAACTATGTATACACATAAAAAATCAGGAAATAAATTTTATAAGGAATCTGTGGGATATACTTGTATTCTATGTCAGAAGTATAATGAGATTATTATTTGTTTAGAGTCCAAATGAGGTGTGTAGTCGATATGAGGTGTGTAGTCGACATGAGGTCTGTAGTCTTGTCAGATATTTTTAAACATGTGGGCAGAAAGTTTTATGGCAGAGCGGTAACGCGCTTTGCTTCCAAACCGGGGATCCTGGGTTCGAATTCCGGCGAAGACGTGGATTTTTAATTTCGGAATATTTGGGCGCCACTGAGTCCAGCCAGCTTTAATGGGTATCTGACGTTAGTTGGAGAAATGTAAAGGCTGTTGGTCATTGTGCTGGCCACATGACACCCTCGTTAACCGTAGGCCACAGAAACAGATGACCTTTACATAATGTGCCCTATAAGGTCTGAAAGGGGAACTTAAACTTATTTTAAAAATCAAATCATGTTTTATTCAAGTCCAGAATCTCACCGACGAATAAAAAAAAAGAACAATAATGCAGAGTCTATTCTATTATGTTCGATCAAACCAAATTTGTGTAGTTTTAAATAGGACTTTTTGTGAAATAATACAGTTGTTGATATCAGAAGGAACATTCATTACTGTATCTACATACCTGAGTTATAGCAGTGTCTTGTTTCTGTTACATTATTTTCTAATATTTTAGATCTAACTATGGGCTAGTAATATTCTATTTCTAATAGTTTCAGATTTAAAACCTCAAATCATAAGGTGTCAATTTGGCAAATGGTGAGTTTAGGTTGTAGAAAAGTCTGTTGTTGTTGACGCCATTGATCTGTCGTCTGCCTAAGTATGAAATGGGAGATCGGGTGTGATTTGCTGTCTTGCTGTTTCTTTCTTACTGTATTTATTTATGAGTGTAGAATGAATTATATAGTTGAAGACTTTGCCATTATTAATGATTTATATTTAATGTCACTATAACTGTGGCCTTTGAAAAAGGAAAAACATGATAAAATTTATCTTTGAATAAATGATTGTATACTATCTAGTTTCCACAGAGATTAATGTCAATTCTTTCCAATGGAAAGTCATGAAGATATATAATTACCTCAAAGTTATAGGACTACCTGAAGATGTCAAGCTTACCAACAGATTGCCAAGAGATGTCTTAATTTTATCTCAAGTTTTTGTTATTACTGTGACATGTCATTATTTTATCTAGAGTTTGTAATATTACCATCACCTGCCTCCATAGATCTGAATGGTTGCCTCCATAGATCTGAAAGGTTAGCCTCCAAAGATATGAAAGGTTAGCCTCCATACATCTGAAAGGTTAGCCTCCATAGATCTGAAAGGGGTGCCTCCATAGATCTGAAAGGGGTGCCTCCATAGATCTGAAAGGGGTGCCTCCATAGATCTAAAAGGTTATCCTCAATAGATCTAAAAGGGTTGTCTTAACATTTTTATATTTAAATATAAGAGACCAGAGAGACTTAAACTGTTTAATAGTATTGCTATTATTCAAATGTCACTTTTGTGTAGGCCTAGGTGTATTGCTATGATTCAAATGTCACTTTTGTGTAGGCCTAGCTGTATTGCTATGATTCAAATGTCACTTTTGTGTAGGCCTAGCTGTATTGCTATTATTCAAATGTCACTTATGTGTAGGCCTAGCTGTTTCGCTATCATTCAAATGTCACTTTCGTGTAGGCCTAGCTGTATTTCTATGATTCAAATGTCACTTTTGTGTAGGCCTAGCTGTATTGCTATGATTCAAATGTCACTTTTGTGTAGGCCTAGCTGTTTTGCTATCATTCAAATGTCACTTTCGTGTAGGCCTAACTGTATTCCTATTATTCAAATGTCACTTTTGTGTAGGCCTAGCTGTATTGCTATGATTCAAATGTCACTTTTGTGTAGGCCTAGCTGTATTTCTATGATTCAAATGTTACTTTTGTGTAGGCCTAGCTGTATTCCTATTATTCAAATGTAACTTTTAATTGTGTAGCCCTAGCTGTATTGCTATTAGTCAAATGTCACTTTTGTGTAGGCCTAGCTGTACTGCTATTATTTAAATGTCACTTTTAATTGTGTAGGCCTAGCTGTATTTATATTATTCAAATGTCACTTTTGTGTAGGCCTAGCTGTATTGCTATGATTTAAATGGCACTTTTGTGTAGGCCTAGCTGTATTGCTATTATTCAAATGTCACTTTTGTGTAAGCCTAGGTGTAATGCTATTATTTAAATGTCACTTTTAATTGTGTAGGCCTAGCTGTATTGCTATTATTCATATGTAATTTTAATTGTGTAGGCCTAGCTGTATTGCTATTATTCAAATGTCACTTTTAATTGTGTAGGCCTAGCTGTACTGCTATTATTCAAATGTCAATATTGTATAGGACTAGCTCAATTGCTATTATTTAAATGTCACTTTTAATTGTGTAGGCCTAGCTGTATTTATATTATTCAAATGTCACTGTTGTGTAGGCCTAGCTGTATTTCTATGATTCAAATGTTACTTTTTTGTAGGCCTAGCTGTATTGCTATGATTCAAATGTCACTTTTGTGTAGGCCTAGCTGTTTTGCTATGATTCAAATGTCACTTTCGTGTAGGCCTAGCTGTATTGCTATGATTCAAATGTCACTTTTGTGTAGGCCTAGCTGTATTTCTATGATTCAAATGTTACTTTTGTGTAGACCTAGCTGTATTGCTATGATTCAAATGTCACATTTATGTAGGCCTAGCTGTATTGCTATTTTTCAAATGCCACTTTTGTGTAGGCCTTGGTGTATTGCTATTATTCAAATGCCCCTTTTGTGTAGGCCTAGGTGTATTGCTATTATTCAAATGTCACTTACGTGTAGGCCTAGCTGTATTGCTATGATTCAAATGTCACTTTTGTGTAGGCCTAGCTGTATTGTTATGATTCAAATGTCACTTTTGTGTAGGCCTAACTGTATTGCTATGATTCAAATGTCACTTTTGTGTAGGCCTAGCTGTATTTCTATGATTCAAATGTTACTTTTGTGTAGGCCTAGCTGTATTCCTATTATTCAAATGTAACTTTTAATTGTGTAGCCCTAGCTGTATTGCTATTAGTCAAATGTCACTTTTGTGTAGGCCTAGCTGTACTGCTATTATTCAAATGTCAATATTGTATAGGACTAGCTCTATTGCTATTATTTAAATGTCACTTTTAATTGTGTAGGCCTAGCTGTATTTATATTATTCAAATGTCACTGTTGTGTAGGCCTAGCTGTATTTCTATGATTCAAATGTTACTTTTTTGTAGGCCTAGCTGTATTGCTATGATTCAAATGTCACTTTTGTGTAGGCCTAGCTGTTTTGCTATGATTCAAATGTCACTTTCGTGTAGGCCTAGCTGTATTGCTATGATTCAAATGTCACTTTTGTGTAGGCCTAGCTGTATTTCTATGATTCAAATGTTACTTTTGTGTAGGCCTAGCTGTATTCCTATTATTCAAATGTAACTTTTAATTGTGTAGCCCTAGCTGTATTGCTATTAGTCAAATGTCACTTTTGTGTAGGCCTAGCTGTACTGCTATTATTCAAATGTCAATTTTGTATAGGACTAGTTGTATTGCTATTATTTAAATGTCACTTTTAATTGTGTAGGCCTAGCTGTATTTATATTATTCAAATGTCACTTTTGTGTAGGCCTAGCTGTATTGCTATGATTTAAATGTCACTTCTGTGTAGGCTTAGCTGTATTGTTATTATTCAAATGTCACTTTTGTGTAAGCCTAGGTGTAATGCTATTATTTAAATGTCACTTTTAATTGTGTAGGCCTAGCTGTATTGCTATTATTCAAATGTAATTTTAATTGTGTAGGCCTAGCTGTATTGCTATTATTCAAATGTCACTTTTAATTGTGTAGGCCTAGCTGTATTGCTATGATTCAAATGTCACTGTTGTGTAGGCCTAGCTGTATTTCTATGATTCAAATGTTACTTTTGTGTAGGCCTAGCTGTATTGCTATGATTCAAATGTCACTTTCGTGTAGGCCTAGCTGTATTTCTATGATTCAAATGTCACTTTTGTGTAGGCCTAGCTGTATTGCTATGATTCAAATGTCACTTTTGTGTAGGCCTAGCTGTTTTGCTATCATTCAAATGTCACTTTCGTGTAGGCCTAACTGTATTCCTATTATTCAAATGTCACTTTTGTGTAGGCCTAGCTGTATTGCTATGATTCAAATGTAACTTTTGTGTAGGCCTAGCTGTATTTCTATGATTCATATGTTACTTTTGTGTAGGCCTAGCTGTATTCCTATTATTCAAATGTAACTTTTAATTGTGTAGCCCTAGCTGTATTGCTATTAGTCAAATGTCACTTTTGTGTAGGCCTAGCTGTACTGCTATTATTTAAATGTCACTTTTAATTGTGTAGGCCTAGCTGTATTTATATTATTCAAATGTCACTTTTGTGTTGGCCTAGCTGTATTACTATGATTTAAATGGCACTTTTGTGTAGGCCTAGCTGTATTGCTATTATTCAAATGTCACTTTTGTGTAAGCCTAGGTGTAATGCTATTATTTAAATGTCACTTTTAATTGTGTAGGCCTAGCTGTATTGCTATTATTCATATGTAATTTTAATTGTGTAGGCCTAGCTGTATTGCTATTATTCAAATGTCACTTTTAATTGTGTAGGCCTAGCTGTATTGCTATGTATCAAATGTCACTGTTGTGTAGGCCTAGCTGTATTTCTATGATTCAAATGTTACTTTTGTGTAGGCCTAGCTGTATTGCTATGATTCAAATGTCACTTTTGTGTAGGCCTAGCTGTTTTGCTATGATTCAAATGTCACTTTCGTGTAGGCCTAGCTGTATTGCTATGATTCAAATGTCACTTTTGTGTAGGCCTAGCTGTATTCCTATTATTCAAATGTAACTTTTAATTGTGTAGCCCTAGCTGTATTGCTATTAGTCAAATGTCACTTTTGTGTAGGCCTAGCTGTACTGCTATTATTCAAATGTCAATATTGTATAGGACTAGCTCTATTGCTATTATTTAAATGTCACTTTTAATTGTGTAGGCCTAGCTGTATTTATATTATTCAAATGTCACTGTTGTGTAGGCCTAGCTGTATTTCTATGATTCAAATGTTACTTTTTTGTAGGCCTAGCTGTATTGCTATGATTCAAATGTCACTTTTGTGTAGGCCTAGCTGTTTTGCTATGATTCAAATGTCACTTTCGTGTAGGCCTAGCTGTATTGCTATGATTCAAATGTCACTTTTGTGTAGGCCTAGCTGTATTTCTATGATTCAAATGTTACTTTTGTGTAGGCCTAGCTGTATTGCTATGATTCAAATGTCACATTTATGTAGGCCTAGCTGTATTGCTATTTTTCAAATGCCACTTTTGTGTAGGCCTTGGTGTATTGCTATTATTCAAATGCCCCTTTTGTGTAGGCCTAGGTGTATTGCTATTATTCAAATGTCACTTACGTGTAGGCCTAGCTGTATTGCTATGATTCAAATGTCACTTTTGTGTAGGCCTAGCTGTATTGTTATGATTCAAATGTCACTTTTGTGTAGGCCTAGCTGTATTGCTATGATTCAATGTCACTTTTGTGTAGGCCTAGCTGTATTTCTATGATTCAAATGTTACTTTTGTGTAGGCCTAGCTGTATTCCTATTATTCAAATGTAACTTTTAATTGTGTAGCCCTAGCTGTATTGCTATTAGTCAAATGTCACTTTTGTGTAGGCCTAGCTGTACTGCTATTATTCAAATGTCAATATTGTATAGGACTAGCTCTATTGCTATTATTTAAATGTCACTTTTAATTGTGTAGGCCTAGCTGTATTTATATTATTCAAATGTCACTGTTGTGTAGGCCTAGCTGTATTTCTATGATTCAAATGTTACTTTTTTGTAGGCCTAGCTGTATTGCTATGATTCAATTGTCACTTTTGTGTAGGCCTAGGTGTTTTGCTATGATTCAAATGTCACTTTCGTGTAGGCCTAGCTGTATTGCTATGATTCAAATGTCACTTTTGTGTAGGCCTAGCTGTATTTCTATGATTCAAATGTTACTTTTGTGTAGGCCTAGCTGTATTCCTATTATTCAAATGTAACTTTTAATTGTGTAGCCCTAGCTGTATTGCTATTAGTCAAATGTCACTTTTGTGTAGGCCTAGCTGTACTGCTATTATTCAAATGTCAATTTTGTATAGGACTAGTTGTATTGCTATTATTTAAATGTCACTTTTAATTGTGTAGGCCTAGCTGTATTTATATTATTCAAATGTCACTTTTGTGTAGGCCTAGCTGTATTGCTATGATTTAAATGTCACTTCTGTGTAGGCCTAGCTGTATTGTTATTATTCAAATGTCACTTTTGTGTAAGCCTAGGTGTAATGCTATTATTTAAATGTCACTTTTAATTGTGTAGGCCTAGCTGTATTGCTATTATTCAAATGTAATTTTAATTGTGTAGGCCTAGCTGTATTGCTATTATTCAAATGTCACTTTTAATTGTGTAGGCCTAGCTGTATTGCTATGATTCAAATGTCACTGTTGTGTAGGCCTAGCTGTATTTCTATGATTCAAATGTTACTTTTGTGTAGGCCTAGCTGTATTGCTATGATTCAAATGTCACTTTTGTGTAGGCCTAGCTGTTTTGCTATGATTCAAATGTTACTTTCGTGTAGGCCTAGCTGTATTGCTATGATTCAAATGTCACTTTTGTGTAGTCCTAGCTGTATTGCTATGATTCAAATGTCACTTTTGTGTAGGCCTAGCTGTATTGCTATTATTCAAATATCACTTTTGTGTAGGCCTAGCTGTATTGCTATGATTCAAATGTCACATTTATGTAGGCCTAGCTGTATTGCTATTTTTCAAATGTCACTTTTGTGTAGACCTAGCTGTATTGTTATTATTCAAATGTCACTTTTGTGTAGGCCTAGGTGTATTGCTATGATTCAAATGCCACTTTTTTGTAAGCCTAGCTGTATTGCTATTATTCAAATGCCACTTTTGTGTAGGCCTTGGTGTATTGCTATTATTCAAATGCCCCTTTTGTGTAGGCCTAGGTGTATTGCTATTATTCAAATGTCACTTACGTGTAGGCCTAGCTGTATTGCTATGATTCAAATGTCACTTTTGTGTAGGCCTAGCTGTATTGTTATGATTCAAATGTCACTTTTGTTTAGGCCTAGCTGTATTGCTAAGATTCAAATGTCACTTTTGTGTAGGCCTAGCCATATTGCTATGATTCAAATGTCACTTTTGTGTAGGCCTAGCCATATTGCTATGATTCAAATGTCACTTTTGTGTAGGCCTAGCCATATTGCTATGATTCAAATGTCACTTTTGTTTAGGCCTAGCCATATTGCTATGATTCAAATGTCACTTTTGTGTAGGCGTAGCCATATTCTTATGATTCAAATGTCACTTTTGTGTAGGCGTAGCCATATTGCTATGATTCAAATGTCACTTTTGTGTAGGCCTAGCCATATTGCTATGATTCAAATGTCACTTTTCTTTTGGACCCTTTTTTTCCTCGCCTGCGTCGAAACTTTTAAGTCGATCATTTCCAAAGTTTCCGAATATGTCAGGATGTAAATATCTGGGCCTTGGCAAGTAAATGTCAGACCTCTTTTCTTTTTAAGTCTTGTTTATTTCAATGAAGATTGTATCCAGGATGTTGCTGTTTATTTAGTTTCTCAAAACTAGCTAAGAAGACAGCGTGAACAGCAGCGTGTATATGTTTTGATTGTGATGTAGAAGTTATTTCATTGAGTTCTCTTCCACCTGGGACTAAATGTTCTTTGCCTTCTAGTGACCTGACATTTTCGCGGTCACCTTACGCAAGGCAATGTCACGCTTTGGGGTTGTCTTTGTCTGTCACGTACTAAAAATCTTGCTTGAAATGGTTGGGGAGGAGGCCATTTTTATCTCCTTCGATGGAGAAGGGTGTCACAGACAAATATTTGAAAACACTGTCATTATGGGTTGTACAGCACTGACTTGGTGACAAACAAATAGTTTAAAACACTGTCATTATGGATTGTACAGCACTGACTTGGTGACAAAGAGTAAGTACAAGTGTATAATGTCGATACGAGAGTTGGTATATCTCAATGTCCACCTGGACTTTGTTGACTGTCTGAGTTGATAAGAATGTCAACGACTTGAAGGAGAGAGCACCAAAGAATAGAGAGAGAGTAGAGACTTGTGTTTACTTACTTTGGATTTATCAACTCAATGTTAGGCGGGCTAAATGTGGTGAAATCATTGATACATTGTGTGTCGTGAACATGTCCTACCATTGATACATTGTGTGTCGTGAACATGTCCTACCATTGATACATTGTATGTCGTGAACATGTCCTACCATTGATACATTGTATGTCGTGAACATGTCCTACCATTGACACATTGTATGTCGTGAACATGTCCTACCATTGATACATTGTATGTCGTGAACATGTCCTACCATTGATGCATTGTATGTCGTGAACATGTCCTACCATTGATGCATTGTATGTCGTGAACATGTCCTACCATTGATACATTGTATGTCGTGAACATGTCCTACCATTGATACATTGTATGTCGTGAACATGTCCTACCATTGATATATTGTATGTCGTGAACATGTCCTACCATTGATACATTGTATGTCGTGAACATGTCCTACCATTGATACATTGTATGTCGTGAACATGTCCTACCATTGATATATTGTATGTCGTGAACATGTCCTACCATTGATATATTGTATGTCGTGAACATGTCCTACCATTGATACATTGTATGTCGTGAACATGTCCTACCATTGATATATTTTATGTCGTGAACATGTCCTACCATTGATACATTGTATGTCGTGAACATGTCCTACCATTGATACATTGTATGTCGTGAACATGTCCTACCATTGATATATTGTATGTCGTGAACATGTCCTACCATTGATACATTGTATGTCGTGAACATGTCCTACCATTGATGCATTGTATGTCGTGAACATGTCCTACCATTGATACATTGTATATCGTGATTTTCTTTCGTTTCGTTTCCTATTAACAGCCTGGCTACATGCGTCACGTGCTTCATGGCTACATGCGTTATGTGCTTCATGGCTACATGCGTTATGTGCTTGATATCAGGAAAACTTTATTGCTGCGTTGAGTCTAAACCAGAACAGATTCCCACTCGTACACTCCGAATCATCACTCCTCAACTGGACTATTGAGATCCAACAATATTAGTCACGTGGTGACAGACATGATGCAATCTTTATGGAGATTTCTTTATTACCGACGGCAGTAAAACTAACCTCTGATCCCAAACTCCAGCCACCACCACCAAAGAACAACTTTAAGATCATTAAGTGCCTCAAGTGTAACAAATTATGTATTCAATTTATGAAATTATAGCGTTCTATAATTTTTTTTCAACATAGAAACTAGACGACAACAATTATTATTATTATTATTATTATTGTAGAAAGTAGCTAATTTTCATTCTCTGGCATGGCCAGGGTCGAGCTTTGTTCAACGGAAACAAAAGTCATTGTAGTCCCTTTAACAGAGTCCACTCAGGAATCTACTGATCATGTGGAAGTTCTGCAGCAGTACTGCCCTCTGACAATCTTCTTAAGGCCTTGAATGTGTTTGCGAGGTCAGTTATTATTGTTGTTATGATGAGATTTTTATTGTATTTCTGAGTTATAATTATAACTTTCATCCTATTCTTTGAAGTTGAGAGTTAGAAAGAAAGACAATTTATTCAAAACAAAGAATGAAGTACCAGTGTTCGTTAACATAAATTCGCTGTCATTTGAATAATTAAACTAAAAACTTGGTCTTTAAACATTTTTAATTTTAAGCACACAAAAAAATATTCCGGAGATTTGAAAATATTTTTGACGTTAAAACGAACGTCAACACTTTAATCAAATTTAACTTCTTGTGATTTTTTAAAAAATCTGGAAAAGATCAACAAATATCACTCAAAAACATGCCTGGAGGGAAGATATTTTTTTACTCATTGTTTTTACTCAAGTAAAAGAGACAACGAAAGAATCTGGCACTAGGCAACTAGGTATCTAATCAGATATTAAGGGTAAACAAAAATACAATATTATCAAATGAGCTAGAGAATTACATTTTTTAAATATATATTTTTAGAAGCCCGTAGGTTTTGTCTCAACCGAAACTATTTTATTGAAAGCCCTATTCCTAATTGTCTGTTTCGTTCTCAAGATGGACAGAGAAATATGTTCCATATTCCGAAGGCGAACCATTTTGGTTTCCAAAAGTATACATGCAACCTTCTTGTTGTTTTGCTTCGCTTCGACCTCATTGGAAGCTTAGGGGGGGGGGGGGGGCTAACTGCTCAGGTGCACGGGACTTGGGTTCAAATTCAGGCAAAGAATGCGTTTTTTTTTATTCGGGATTTTGAGCACCAAACTGTAATGGATACATGCATGGGCGTAGCCAGGGGGGGGGGTTGGGTTCAACACCCCCCTCCCCGAAATGAAATCCCACCCCGCAGGGGGGTATCGGAATTTAGTGACTAATTTTTTGCTTTGATTTTGTTTATTTTATGTAAGTTTTTAATACTACACCATCACTCGCCCCAGCACAGCCAAGGGTTTTTGAGTTTAAAACCCCTACCAGGGAGTTTTGAGTTTAAAACCCCCTACCAGCGGGATTTAAGTTTAAACCCCCTTACCAGGGGTTTTAACAGTTAAATCCCCCTCTTCAATAAAACAAAAAGCAAAAAAAAATGCAAACGACAATCCCCAAATTCAAAGAGTACAGTTAAGGAAGATTTTGATTTTGAACGTAGCTAAATGAGGTTTTGAATTTTAAAAAAAAAAATCTAGAGATTTTTTAGTTTAAAACCCCGAACAGATGATTTTGACGATAGAAACTTTCCTTTTCGATATAAAATTTAAAGTAAACTATAGTTACCTAATTCCAAGAGCGTATTCAAAAGAGGTTACACATTTCTTTCTACCAGTGACGGGGCTACATTAATAAAGTGCAGTGAATAGTCATCTGCGAAATTGAAAACACTAAATGTGGCTCAACAAAGATGGCTTAGACAGATTTTAGGAGTCTGTTATAGAGATCGGGTCTAAATCTAAGTCAGTAAGAACAGCACATTAGGTTTTTGAAATAAAACTTTTTAATAGCAGAAAAATGCACTGTAGATGCCTCAGAATATACATTTTGTCGGCTTTCAAAACCAGAAAAAGTGCTTGGCGGCGGGGCTCCGCCCCGCGTGATGGGAGCTCCTAGCGCTACTCCTAACCCCCTTTCTGGCAATGGCGGGGAGTCTACAATTTCTCCACTTACTCCAGGAAGAAATTCTAGGATACAATAAACGTCTTCCGAAAGAATGAAGGGTCAGAATGTAATAAAGATTATGTACACACACACATACATACATATAAATATAATTGTGTTTTGGTTGGGGGGCGGTTTCCCAGTTAGTTTCCCCCCGTCCCGGGCCCCGCCACCCCCCCCCGAAAAAAATTATGGATACGCCAATGGGTACATGACTTAAGATGGGGAAAGGAAAGGTTGGTCCTTGTGCTGATCACATGATACCCTCGTTAACTGTTGGCTATAGAAACAGATTACATTTACATTATCTTTCCAATTTATCCAAAGTTTTGAGAGTGATGATTTATTTGTCCCTTGCACATAAACCATTTTTAAAACATGAATTTATAATTTTTTTTTTTAAAGTTAAATTTACTTTTTTAGGAACCATAGATTGATCTGGTCTTCAGAAAGTGTACAGTTTCGGTTTGAAAAGCTAAACTTGAATATTGCATGAACTTACGTATTTCTATGATAAACTTTTAAAATGTAATACATCTTACCATGGTAAATACCGTTTGATAAAGTCGTGACCCTTTAATGTAACTCATACTTCATCTTTATTTTTAATTCATTTTGTACATGTCTTTAATACATACTTTTAATATGTTTTAGAAGATGGTTGAATATAATGTAAAACCAACAAACATCGTCACTATTCTGGAGAAATCTGATGACAGTGAAAGGGGAATACCCTCAGTTCGTTGATTAGAAGTTCAGGAAAACAAGACTTCTGCTAACTAGCAACCAATCCTTTTGTTTTTTTATGAAATAAAAAGAATAATTAAAAGAAATTGTAAATCCCAAAAAAATCATTGACTGGACAGTCCAGACGTTGGACATACGTACAAAAAAAGGCAAAAAGAAAAGAAAACATCGAAAGAGCCGCACATGAAGTGACTTCAGGACACATGAATACAACTAAGTGACATATTCCTAGAGGTGACTTCAGGATACATGAATACAACTAAGTGACATATTCCTAGAGGTGACTTCAGGATACATGAATACAACTAAGTGACATATTCCTAGAGGTGACTTCAGGATACATGAATACAACTAAGTGACATATTCCTAGAGGTGACTTCAGGATACATTAATACAACTAAGTGACATATTCCTAGGGGTGACTTCAGGACACATGAATACAACTAAGTGGCATATTCCTAGAGGTGACTTCAGGATACATGAAAACAACTAAGTGACATATTCTTAGGGGTGACTTCAGGACACATGAATACAACTAAGTGACATATTCCTAGAGGTGACTTCAGGATACATTAATACAACTAAGTGACATATTCCTAGAGGTGACTTCAGGATACATTAATACAACTAAGTGACATATTCCTAGAGGTGACTTTAGGATACATTAATAGAACTAAGTGACATATTCCTAGAGGTGACTTCAGGATACATTAATACAACTAAGTGACATATTCCTAGGGGTGACTTCAGGACACATGAATACAACTAAGTGACATATTCCTAGAGGTGACTTCAGGATACATTAATACAACTAAGTGACATATTCCTAGAGGTGACTTCAGGATACATTAATACAACTAAGTGACATATTCCTAGAGGTGACTTCAGGATACATTAATACAACTAAGTGACATATTCCTAGGGGTGACTTCAGGACACATGAATACAACTAAGTGACATATTCCTAGAGGTGACTTCAGGATACATGAAAACAACTAAGTGACATATTCCTAGGGGTGACTTCAGGACACATGAATACAACTAAGTGACATATTCCTAGAGGTGACTTCAGGATACATTAATACAACTAAGTGACATATTCCTAGAGGTGACTTCAGGATACATTAATACAACTAAGTGACATATTCCTAGAGGTGACTTCAGGATACATTAATAGAATTAAGTGACATATTCCTAGAGGTGACTTCAGGATACATGAATACAACTAAGTGACATATTCCTAGAGGTGACTTCAGGACACATGAATACAACTAAGTGACATATTCCTAGAGGTGACTTCAGGATACATGAATACAACTAAGTGACATATTCCTAGAGGTGACTTCAGGATACATTAATACAACTAAGTGACATATTCCTAGAGGTGACTTCAGGATACATTAATACAACTAAGTGACATATTCCTAGGGGTGACTTCAGGATACATGAAAACAACTAAGTGACATATTCCTAGGGGTGACTTCAGGACACATGAATACAACTAAGTGACATATTCCTAGAGGTGACTTCAGGATACATTAATAGAATTAAGTGACATATTCCTAGAGGTGACTTCAGGATACATGAATACAACTAAGTGACATATTCCTAGAGGTGACTTCAGGACACATGAATACAACTAAGTGACATATTCCTAGAGGTGACTTCAGGATACATGAATACAACTAAGTGACATATTCCTAGAGGTGACTTCAGGATACATGAATACAACTAAGTGACATATTCCTAGAGGTGACTTCAGGATACATTAATACAACTAAGTGACATATTCCTAGGGGTGACTTCAGGATACATGAAAACAACTAAGTGACATATTCCTAGGGGTGACTTCAGGACACATGAATACAACTAAGTGACATATTCCTAGAGGTGACTTCAGGATACATTAATACAACTAAGTGACATATTCCTAGAGGTGACTTCAGGATACATTAATAGAACTAAGTGACATATTCCTAGAGGTGACTTCAGGATACATTAATACAACTAAGTGACATATTCCTAGGGGTGACTTCAGGACACATGAATACAACTAAGTGACATATTCCTAGAGGTGACTTCAGGACGCATGAATACAACTAAGTGACATATTCCTAGAGGTGACTTCAGAACTCATCAAATATAAGTGACTAAGTGGCATATTCCTAGAGGTGACTACAGGACAGTTCAGTTCTAGTCACACTAAGAGAAAGATATTAAATAAGAAACCTTTCCTATCTTAGTTCGGCATGAAATGCTAATCACGTGATCAGACTTACTTGCAAGAAGTTGGTAAAACGTAATCTGTCCCCTGGTTCGCTCCCCCTCTCCCTGGACGTAGGATACTGCCAATCTATGTTGACCCCGTCTAAGTTGTTTCTTCTTAAATAGGCGATCAGGTTGTCACTGAATGTGGTCATGGACGCCTCGCTGGCCACTAGGCGGCTAAATTTCTCTCCGCCGGCTGCCCAGCCTCCAACGGCCAGAAGTGTTTGCAAAGTTGGCCTGTCTCTTTTCAGTCGGTTTAGACGACCGTACCTGGGAATCAGAGTAGACGAAATAACAAGCAAATTATATAAATTACTTGTTTTTAAAACAAAGCTTTTATAAGGAAAAGAACTACACATTTGTAATCCTATAACCTGTAACATATATTTCCCTTAATCCATATCCAGCAAAAGTAATCAATTATTAATAAGAAATGTATTAATTGTAGTTTTTTGTTTTTTTTGTAGTTTTTTTTTGTCTCATGAAAATGTTTGGGAAATGAGATAGTTCTGCAAAGTTTGAACTTGATCCAAAAGTGGTTCAGAAATAACGTGTTTCAAATGTGTACCAGAGGGAAACAATCATTGGCTTTGTAAGGCATTGTCATTTATTTATTTTTTTTTTAAACTTCAATTTTTTGTTAATGCTTTTTGGTAAGAATTTAGGCCATGGAAATTCTAGGCTAGATTTTTTTCTCTAGAAAAGTGAAGCGGTTGGTCATTGTGCTAGCCACATGATACCCTCGTTAACCGCCTGTCATAGAAACAGATGACCATCATTTGCAATATAGGTCGCAAGGTGTGAAAATAGTACGTGACGTATTTACCTACGATAAAAGTAAAAATGACGACTACACATGAAAGCAAATTATTATATTATATTATATTATATTATATTATATTATATTATATTATATTGTTGTAAACCTGGTGGTGACAAAGATGGGGGTAGTGCTGTGTGTTTTTAGCCACCCAAATCACCAAAGTCCAGCGCAGGACGAGCGGTCAACCGTGACCAGTGACAGTACACCCCAGTTCGGCAAGGACCAGTGTCGTAAATATTACGCACGCAAGTCACGGGCGAAAGTGATCAACTGGAGTGGTCAAGAAAGTTCGAGGCGAGTAGAGACACTATATAAGAGCGAGTGTGTCAGAATAACTGGAGTTCACGTTACCTCGCAATGTGACCAGTACGAGGCGAGAACCAGCAAGGTGTGTGAAGTCAGGCGGAGCAAGACTAGGTTTTTGTAAAGACAGTGTTAATGTTGTTGCCAATTGCGATGTATTTGAAATTAAACTGACTGATACTTTGGAGCCCTGAATTGTGAGGTTCTTTAAGTTCGTTGTGTCGTGTAGTGCAGTTTGAAGAGAGCCTGGATAGTAGAGGAGAATCGTAACAATATTATATTATATTATATTATATTACATTATATTATATTATATTATATTATATATGTTTTGAAATTATATGACATACTTATGTAGTTTTACGAAACCAATTTAAACAGTTGACCAGTAAGAAATTGAATTTGAAAATGAAGTTTTGAGTCAACGAGAGTATGTCAATAGAAATTTTTTTTTATTTAAATCTGATCCTGTCACGTCTTTTACGTTCCTAAAGATGCAGCTTGCAAAGTTGGTCACACATTGAGTCACACTCACAACAGAGTTAAAGTTGGTCACATATTGACTTACACTCACAACAGAGTTAAAGTTGGTCACATACTAAGTCACACTCACAACAGAGTTAAAGTTGGTCACACATTGAGTCACACTCACAACAGAGTTAAAGTTGGTCACACATTGAGCCACACTCACAACAGAGCTAAAGTTGGTCATATATTGACTTACACTCACAACAGAGTTAAAGTTGGTCACACATTGAGTCAAACTCACAACAGAGTTAAAGTTGGTCACACATTGAGTCACACCCACAACAGAGTTAAAGTTGGTCACACATTGAGTCACACTCACAACAGAGTTAAAGTTGGTCACATACTGAGTCACACTCACAACATAGTTAAAGTTGGTCACACATTGAGTCACACCCACAACAGAGTTAAAGTTGGTCACATATTGAGTTACACTCACAACAGAGTTAACGTTGGTCACACATTGAGTCACACTCACATCAGAGTTAAAGAGCTACACTGTTTCAAGCAAATTGAGTTTCTTTAGTCGAACTTTCGGACCACACCACAAAAAAACAAAAATGCGAAACAATATTTTCATCTCACGATCAGCACATTAAAAAGTAGAATCCAGAAACTAGCAGACGTTTAAAAAAATAAAATTTCAATGCAACGAGTTCTCACACTCATACGTGTAAGGAGACAAGAGCCATTCATAGACACATTCAAATACACACATATACAAACACATGCACACACTTCTGTCAATTAAGAATTCAGAACACAATATTCTTTCGATTCTATTAATATGCAGGCCAGTGCTCGAGAACTTTAAGAAATCTTCAATCAGAAATGTTCATCTTTTCTTTTAAATTAAATTATTGACGTTTTGTGCTGTTGTTTTTATAATTACATTTTCTATAATGATTTCATTACAAAACGTTGTCTAGGAAGGTGTAAATAGGTAATGTTTGTTATTTGAGATGTAAATAAATAATAAAATATTAAAAAGATATTTTTAAAAAAAGGTTTAAAACAATAAATAAACAAATCCATTGAAACATAATTGTGGAAATGAATGTCATTCCAGTTAAGACAACCAAGGCAATTAAATGAACACAGTGCTGATTAGAAGAAAGAAATGGTTAAGTTGTTGATTTTCAAACAAGCATTAATATTGTCTCAGTCTGTCTGTCTGTCTGTCTGTCTAGAAGGATACTTTTACACGTTAATTCCCCCACTGAATTCTCTCGGATCAAGTTGAAACTTTGTATAATCATTCATTGCCAATGACTACACATGATTAGACAAAAAGTCAACCAATTAGTTAATAAGTGCTGATTAATTAATTTTGTTTCATATATAAAAGTAAAATAAATCTAGCAGTATTTAGTGAAAACTAATTTATTAAACGATTCTTTCCCTTATTCAAACTTCCAAAAAAGAAATTAGAATGGTATTAAGTTAAAATGGTATGACGGTAGTAAATTAGAATGGTACTAACATAAGTATACAAATTAGGCTCTAGATAATCTACTGGGTTAGGAAAGCAAAACATTCTAGAGTGTAAATACCAAACGTTAGCCAAAAATAAAAAGGTTACAAAGAGGATCATGTTGGTCGGGCAAACAAAACGGAAGGGGGAAAATAGGGGTTCGTCTTTCAAACATATGTTTTAAGCAGTATGGTATATGACAGGAAAACACTGACAACCTACTCTTGGCAGGGAAACATGGACCACCTACTCTTGGCAAGGATACATGAGCCACCTACTTTTGACAGGGAAACATGAGCCACCTACTCCTGACAGGGAAACATGGACCACCTACTCTTGCAGGGAAACATGAGCCACCTACACTTGACAGGGAAACATGGACCACCTACTCTTGACAGGGAAATATGGACCGCCTACTCTTGCAGGGAAACATGAGCCACCTACACTTGACAGGGAAACATGGACCACCTACTCTTGACAGGGAAATATGGACCGCCTACTCTTGTAGGGAAACATGAGCCACCTACTCTTGACAGGGAAACATGTACCACCTACTCTTGCAGGGAAAAATGAGCCACCTACTCTTGGCAGGGAAACATGGGCCACCTACTCTTGACAGGAAAACATGGACCACCTACTCTTGGCAGGAAAACATGGACCACCTACTTTTGACAGGGAAAAGAAACTCAACACCTTCCACCCCCCCCCCCCCAACGTTTATGGAGCATTGTATAACTAAGGTGGCAATGTAAAATCACCAAAGAGGAAGTCGTGCGAAGGTAGTCAAGACGTCAGCAGTTATCAGCAGTAGACGCAATTGTTGACTTGGACCGAATGCCACAGGGCTGAGATCGACATGACATACCGTTTGATGATCTAATAGAGAGCAGAAGAGCTCTTGAACATTTGACCTCAAGGGTGGGGAGAGATATCAGATTTAAAAGAAAATTTTTTGAAGGAAAGCACACTTTATGGAGTTCTAAACTTTCATCACGTTTCACTAGTTTGTTGAGTAATCATACCACAAGACGAAACCTAAAGTGGCTGATAAGTCTCCTTTAACCATTGGTTATATCGTTGTCTATAAATTCTGTTCTTTAAGATCTCTGGAAATGAATGAAAGAGTTCAGTTCTGCAAGTCTCATGACCCAAATTGATCTTAATTCTCGGGGCAGCAGTTGAAACTGTTCTCGAGTCGGAAGCACAGGAAGGAAATAGAGGCGTCCATGTTAAAGAAAACTTTTACTGATCATAACTTTTGATCATTTCTGTCTGAAATGGGACATTTTACTTATGGAGAGAACGATTTTTATAGTCTTTTGTTACCTTATCAATGTTCTTGCCAATTTAGTTTACTTTTAATCTATCTATCTATCTATCTATCTATCTATCTATCTATCTATCTATCTATCTATCTATCTACATGTCTCTCTTTCTCTCTCTCTCTCTCTCTACATATATATATATATATATATATATAGTTATGGCCATAGGGGATGGCAAGTGCGGCAACCGCCCTAAGCCCCGCGCCTAAGGGGGGCCTGCGATATGAGATTCCCTTGTCACCGTGAGGTTCGAAAACCAGACCAGTTCTCATAAATAAGGACTTGTTGCTCAATATTTCCTGGCATCTTTATGATACCAATTACCATATAAGTTCTTGAAATAACATTTTTGGTTTCGAAACACCGTTCAGTTTCGGTAAAGACAGTATCTTATGACCTGTAACTTCGAATTGGCTATTAGTTTTTAACAGTTCACCTTGGCAGAAACAAACACACGTAAATAAAGCATCATACAGTCGCATTACAGTATAAAAAGAATTGGTACGTGTAAAGTAAATATGCTGTTACTTTAGTCCGCCATAGAGAAAAAGGGACGAGGGTGTGTGAGAAGGATTCATTGTTTTGTACTGTGGCCTAGCTCGTACAGTTAATTCGGCCAATCAGCATCCAGAAAATTTGACGATGACTTGTTCATTTTCCCCCATATGCTACTGTTCATATACATCGAGTAGTCGTGGGAAAATTCGTGTTGTAGTGTAAAAAAAAAACAAAAAAAAACGCGGATGTATTTTTTTCATTAGAAACCTAAATCTGCGAAAGTCAATGGACCACTGTACACAGGCAAGTATTTTCTGTTCTTAGTTAAATGTTTGGCACATGATCAACTGCTTATTGGCAAACGAAAGCGACTGGAAACATCTTGATAATCAAATTCAGCAGCACGAGGTTTCTGTCCATCACGTTTAAATGTTTCGGATGTTCCTTCAGAGTTGAAGATAATCTACTTCCTAGTCTAAATCTCCCGCAGGACGACTGGGGATGGCAGCAGGCACGGTATAAACCCGGGACCATCGGTTAGGGTTAGGGTTACATTAGACCTTTGAGACGACCGAACAATAGTCTAGCGCGCATACCGCAGGGCCATGGAGCCATCCATTCTTATAAGTATGTGTCCGCGTAGTTGGATTAAGCTCTGAGAATGTCCAATGGTAGCGCAATGGTAGCGCAATGGATGACTTGATGCTAGAACAAATTAGAAAAGAAAAACAGCATCGGCGCGCAGTCTTAGCCAAGAATTCGAGCTATCGCTCAGTACGTTGCCAAAAAAAAACAAAAACCAACGCATTTCCTTGGAGAACAGTGAAAGTCTATGCTCCAAACAACGGTCAGTCTTAAGACTTGGTTGAGATGCTTGACAAAGTCGACCCAACCAGGTAACATGTTTCAAGAACATCTTCAGCGATTTAAGAACGCCTTGGCTAACGACCAGTACCTCAGATATAGGAGATAAAGACCTGATGACATATTTTCATCTTTGACTATACGCTTGATGTTTGCCACAAAGAACACAATTCTTTTACATAGCGTTTTGAGGAGGTATCAGACCCAGAAGTTAAGGTGGAGAACACTTCGAGTTGATGCAGTTAAAAGGCTCTAGTACAATACTTCAGCTTCAGACCCAGAAGTTAAGGTGGAGAACACTTCGAGTTGATGTAGTTCAAAGGCTCTAGTACAATACTTCAGCTTCAGACCCAGAAGTTAAGGTGGAGAGCACTTCGAGTTGATGTAGTTCAAAGGCTCTAGTACAGTACTTCAGCGTCAGACCCAGAAGTTAAGGTGGAGAGCACTTCGAGTTGATGTAGTTCAAAAGCTCTAGTACAGTACTTCAGCTTCAGACCCAGAAGTTAAGGTGGAGAACACTTCGAGTTGATGTAGTTCAAAAGCTCTAGTACAATACTTCAGCTTCAGACCCAGAAGTTAAGGTGGAGAACACTTCGAGTTGATGTAGTTCAAAAGCTCTAGTACAGTACTTCAGCTTCAGACCCAGAAGTTAAGGTGGAGAACACTTCGAGTTGATGTAGTTCAAAAGCTCTAGTACAGTACTTCAGCTTCAGACCCAGAAGTTAAGGTGGAGAGCACTTCGAGTTGATGTAGTTCAAAAGCTCTAGTACAGTACTTCAGCGTCAGAAGCAGACGATCTCGTTAAAGTGACATCTTTCCTAAGGGGGCCCCGCATATCATATTTGCCCATGGCCCCGCGCACTGCTGAGGCCGCCTCACAACGTGGGTGTGTGTGTATGTTTGTGTGTGTGTGTGTGAAATAGTGTGAGAGAGAGAGAGAGACCTTAGTAGAAAATATCGCGTGTTAGTTCTAAAGTTCGTTTTTAATAGTTTGTATTTGTCTCTGTTCCAACTTGTTTTCAGTACAGAGTCTAGAGAGTTGGCAGAAGATCCTATCGACATCAAAGTCATTGTTCTGGCTTCATGGTGATCAAGGGGGAAAAAATCTTTCATTTCAATCGACGTAGCTGTCACAAAAGTCAAGTTAACCTCAGCGTAACGCCAGGGAGGAGACTTGTGCTCAGCTTCATACAACTAGTCTAGCATGAAGACATGAATGAGCAGACTGAGTGACAGAGAGACAGAGAGAGAGACAGGGAGAGAAGTAGGCTGAGTGACAGAGAGAGAGACAGGGAGAGAAGTAGGCTAAGTGACACAGAGAGAGAGACAGGGAGAGAAACAGGCTGAGTGACAGAGAGAGAGACAGGGAGAGAAGTAGGCTGAGTGACAGAGAGAGAGACAGGGAGAGAAGTAGGCTGAATGACAGAGAGAGAGACAGGGAGAGAAGTAGGCTGAGTGACAGAGAGAGAGACAGGGAGAGAAGTAGGCTGAGTGACAGAGAGAGAGACAGGGAGAGAAGTAGGCTGAGTGACAGAGAGAGAGACAGGGAGAGAAGTAGGCTGAGTGACAGAGAGAGAGACAGTGAGAGAAGTAGGCTGAGTGACAGATAGAGAGACAGGGAGAGAAGTTGGCTGAGTGAAGAGAGAGAGAGACAGGGAGAGAAGTAGACTGAGTGACAGAGAGAGAGACAGAGAGAAAGAGGCTGAGTGACAGAGAGAGAGACAGGGAGAGAAGTAGGCTAATGACAGAGAGAGAGACAGAGAGAGAAGTAGGCTGAGTGACAGAGAGAGAGACAGAGAGAGAAGTAGGCTGAGTGACAGAGAGAGAGACAGAGAGAGAAGTAGGCTGAGTGACACAGAGAAGGAGACAGGGAGAGAAGTAGACTGAGTGACAGAGAGAGAGACAGTGAGAGAAGTAGGCTGAGTGACAGATAGAGAGACAGGGAGAGAAGTAGGCTGAGTGACAGAGAGAGAGACAGAGAGAGAAGTAGACTGAGTGACAGAGAGAGAGACAGGGAGAGAAGTAGGCTGAGTGACACAGAGAGAGAGACAGGGAGAGAAGTAGGCTGAGTGACACAGGGAGAGAAGTAGACTGAGTGACACAGAGAGAGAGACAGGGAGAGAAGTAGGCTGAGTGACACAGAGAGAGAGACAGGGAGAGAAGTAGGCTGAGTGACACAAAGAGAGAGACAGGGAGAGAAGTAGGCTGAGTGAAAGAGAGAGAGACAGGGAGAGAAGTAGACTGAGTGACACAGAGAGAGAGACAGGGAGAGAAGCAGGCTGAGTGACACAGAGAGAGAGACACGGAGAGAAGTAGACTGAGTGACACAGAGAGAGAGACAGGGAGAGAAGTAGACTGAGTGACACAGAGAGAGAGACAGGGAGAGAAGCAGGCTGAGTGACACAGAGAGAGAGACAGGGAGAGAAGTAGGCTGAGTGACACAGAGAGAGAGACAGGGAGAGAAGTAGACTGAGTGACACAGAGAGAGAGACAGGGAGAGAAGTAGGCTGAGTGACAGAGAGAGAGACAGGGAGAGAAGTAGACTGAGTGACACAGAGAGAGAGACAGGGAGAGAAGTAGGCTGAGTGACACAGAGAGAGAGACAGGGAGAGAAGTAGACTGAGTGACACAGAGAGAGAGAGAGACAGGGAGAGAAGTAGGCTGAGTGACACAGAGAGAGAGACAGGGAGAGAAGTAGGCTGAGTGACAGAGAGAGACAGGGAGAGAAGTAGGCTGAGTGACACAGAGAGAGAGACAGGGAGAGAAGTAGGCTGAGTGACAGAGAGAGAGACAGGGAGAGAAGTAGACTGAGTGACACAGAGAGAGAGACAGGGAGAGAAGTAGGCTGAGTGACACAGAGAGAGAGACAGGGAGAGAAGTAGGCTGAGTGACACAGAGAGAGACAGGGAGAGAAGCAGGCTGAGTGACACAGAGAGAGAGACAGGGAGAGAAGTAGACTGAGTGACACAGAGAGAGAGAGACAGGGAGAGAAGTAGACTGAGTGACACAGAGAGAGAGACAGGGAGAGAAGTAGACTGAGTGACACAGAGAGAGACAGGGAGAGAAGCAGGCTGAGTGACACAGAGAGAGAGAGACAGGGAGAGAAGTAGACTGAGTGACACAGAGAGAGAGACAGGGAGAGAAGTAGACTGAGTGACACAGAGAGAGAGACAGGGAGAGAAGTAGGCTGAGTGACACAAAGAGAGAGACAGGGAGAAGTAGACTGAGTGACACAGAGAGAGAGACAGGGAGAGAAGTAGGCTGAGTGACAGAGAGAGAGACAGGGAGAGAAGTAGGCTGAGTGACACAGAGAGAGAGACAGGGAGAGAAGTAGGCTGAGTGACACAGAGAGAGACAGGGATAGAAGTAGGCTGAGTGACACACAGAGAGAGACAGGGAGAGAAGTAGGCTGAGTGACACAGAGAGAGAGACAGGGAGAGAAGTAGGCTGAGTGACACAGAGAGAGAGACAGGGAGAGAAGTAGGCTGAGTGACACAGAGAGAGAGACAGGGAGAGAAGTAGGCTGAGTGACAGAGAGAGACAGGGAGAGAAGTAGACTGAGTGACACAGAGAGAAAGACAGGGAGAGAAGTAGACTGAGTGAACAGAGAGAGAGACAGGGAGAGAAGTAGGCTGAGTGACACAGAGAGAGAGACAGGGAGAGAAGTAGGCTGAGTGACACAGAGAGAGAGACAGGGAGAGAAGTAGACTGAGTGACACAGAGAGAGAGACAGGGAGAGAAGTAGGCTGAGTGACACAGGGAGAGAAGTAGACTGAGTGACACAGAGAGAGAGACAGGGAGAGAAGTAGACTGAGTGACACAGAGAGAGAGAGAGAGAGAGAGAGAGAGAGAGAGAGAGAGGGAGAGAAGTAGGCTGAGTGACACAGAGAGAGAGACAGGGAGAGAAGTAGGCTGAGTGAAAGAGAGAGAGACAGGGAGAGAAGTAGACTGAGTGACACAGAGAGAGAGACAGGGAGAGAAGTAGGCTGAGTGACACAGAGAGAGAGACAGGGAGAGAAGTAGACTGAGTGACACAGAGAGAGAGACAGGGAGAGAAGTAGACTGAGTGACACAGAGAGAGAGACAGGGAGAGAAGCAGGCTGAGTGACACAGAGAGAGAGACAGGGAGAGAAGTAGACTGAGTGACACAGAGAGAGAGACAGGGAGAGAAGTAGGCTGAGTGACACAGAGAGAGAGACAGGGAGAGAAGTAGACTGAGTGACACAGAGAGAGAGACAGGGAGAGAAGTAGGCTGAGTGACACAGAGAGAGAGACAGGGAGAGAAGTAGGCTGAGTGACAGATAGAGAGACAGGGAGAGAAGTTGACTGAGTGAGAGAGAGAGGGAGAGAAGTAGGCTGAGTGACAGAGAGAAAGACAGTGAGAGAAGTAGGCTGAGTGACAGAGAGACAGAGAGAGACAGGGAGAGAAGTAGGCTGAGTGACAGAGAGAGAGATAGTGAGAGAAGTAGGCTGAGTGACAGAGAGACAGAGAGAGACAGGGAGAGAAGTAGACTGAGTGACAGAAAGACAGAGAGAGACAGGGAGAGAAGTAGACTAAGTGACAGAGAGACAGGGAGAGAAGTAGACTGAGTGACAGAGAGAGAGACAGTGAGAGAAGTAGGCTGAGTGACAGAGAGACAGAGAGAGAGACAGGGAGAGAAGTAGGCTAAGTGACAGAGAGAGAGACAGTGAGAGAAGTAGGCTGAGTGACAGAGAGACAGAGAGAGAGACAGGGAGAGAAGTAGGCTGAGTGACACAGAGAGAGACAGGGAGAGAAGTAGACTGAGTGACACAGAGAGAGAGACAGGGAGAGAAGTAGGCTGAGTGGCACAGAGAGAGAGAGACAGGGAGAGAAGTAGGCTGAGTGACACAGAGAGAGAGACAGGGAGAGAAGTAGGCTGAGTGACACAGAGAGAGAGAGAGACAGGGAGAGAAGTAGACTGAGTGACACAGAGAGAGAGAGAGACAGGGAGAGAAGTAGACTGAGTGACACAGAGAGAGAGACAGGGAGAGAAGTAGGCTGAGTGACAAGAGAGAGAGAGAGACAGGGAGAGAAGTAGACTGAGTGACACAGAGAGAGAGACAGGGAGAGAAGTAGACTGAGTGACACAGAGAGAGAGACAGGGAGAGAAGCAGGCTGAGTGACACAAAGAGAGAGACAGGGAGAGAAGTAGACTGAGTGACACAGAGAGAGAGACAGGGAGAGAAGTAGACTGAGTGACAGAGAGAGAGAGACAGGGAGAGAAGCAGGCTGAGTGACACAGAGTGAGAGACAGGGAGAGAAGCAGGCTGAGTGACACAGAGAGAGACAGGGAGAGAAGTAGGCTGAGTGACACAGAGAGAGAGACAGGGAGAGAAGTAGGCTGAGTGACACAGAGAGAGAGATAGGGAGAGAAGTAGGCTGAGTGACACAGAGAGAGAGACAGGGAGAGAAGTAGGCTGAGTGACACAGAGAGAGAGACAGGGAGAGAAGTAGGCTGAGTGACAGAGAGAGAGACAGGGAGAGAAGTAGACTGAGTGACACAGAGAGAAAGACAGGGAGAGAAGTAGACTGAGTGACACAGAGAGAGAGACAGGGAGAGAAGTAGACTGAGTGACACAGAGAGAGAGACAGGGAGAGAAGTAGACTGAGTGACACAGAGAGAGAGACAGGGAGAGAAGTAGACTGAGTGACACAGAGAGAGAGACAGGGAGAGAAGTAGACTGAGTGACACAGAGAGAGACAGGGAGAGAAGTAGACTGAGTGACACAGAGAGAGAGACAGGGAGAGAAGTAGACTGAGTGACACAGAGAGAGAGACAGGGAGAGAAGTAGGCTGAGTGACACAGAGAGAGAGACAGGGAGAGAAGTAGACTGAGTGACACAGAGAGAGAGACAGGGACAGAAGTAGGCTGAGTGACACATGGAGAGAAGTAGACTGAGTGACACAGAGAGAGAGACAGGGAGAGAAGTAGGCTGAGTGACACAGAGAGAGAGAGAGAGGGAGAGAAGTAGGCTGAGTGACACAGAGAAAGAGACAGGGAGAGAAGTAGGCTGAGTGAAAGAGAGAGAGACAGGGAGAGAAAAAGACTGAGTGACACAGAGAGAGAGACAGGGAGAGAAGCAGGCTGAGTGACACAGAGAGAGAGACAGGGAGAGAAGTAGACTGAGTGACACAGAGAGAGAGACAGGGAGAGAAGTAGACTTAGTGACACAGAGAGAGAGACAGGGAGAGAAGCAGGCTGAGTGACACAGAGAGAGAGACAGGGAGAGAAGTAGACTGAGTGACACAGGGAGAGAAGTAGGCTGAGTGACACAGAGAGAGAGAGAGACAGGGAGAGAAGTAGACTGAGTGACAGAGAGAGAGACAGGGAGAGAAGTAGACTGAGTGACACAGAGAGAGAGACAGGGAGAGAAGTAGGCTGAGTGACACAGAGAGAGAGACAGGGAGAGAAGTAGGCTGAGTGACACAGAGAGAGACAGGGAGAGAAGTAGGCTGAGTGACACAGAGAGAGAGACAGGGAGAGAAGTAGGCTGAGTGACACAGAGAGAGAGACAGGGAGAGAAGTAGGCTGAGTGACACAGAGAGAGAGACAGGGAGAGAAGTAGGCTGAGTGACACAGAGAGAGAGACAGGGAGAGAAGTAGGCTGAGTGACAGAGAGAGAGACAGGGAGAGAAGTAGACTGAGTGACACAGAGAGAGAGACAGGGAGAGAAGTAGACTGAGTGACACAGAGAGAGAGAGACAGGGAGAGAAGTAGACTGAGTGACACAGAGAGAGAGACAGGGAGAGAAGTAGACTGAGTGACACAGAGAGAGAGACAGGGAGAGAAGTAGACTGAGTGACACAGAGAGAGAGACAGGGAGAGAAGTAGACTGAGTGACACAGAGAGAGAGACAGGGAGAGAAGTAGACTGAGTGACACAGAGAGAGAGACAGGGAGAAAAGTAGACTGAGTGACACAGAGAGAGAGACAGGGAGAGAAGTAGGCTGAGTGACACAGAGAGATAGACAGGGAGAGAAGTAGACTGAGTGACACAGAGAGAGAGACAGGGACAGAAGTAGGCTGAGTGACACATGGAGAGAAGTAGACTGAGTGACACAGAGAGAGAGACAGGGAGAGAAGTAGGCTGAGTGACACAGAGAGAGAGAGAGGGAGAGAAGTAGGCTGAGTGACACAGAGAAAGAGACAGGGAGAGAAGTAGGCTGAGTGACAGAGAGAGAGACAGGGAGAGAAATAGACTGAGTGACACAGAGAGAGAGACAGGGAGAGAAGTAGGCTGAGTGACACAGAGAGAGAGACAGGGAGAGAAGTAGACTGAGTGACACAGAGAGAGAGACAGGGAGAGAAGTAGGCTGAGTGACACAGAGAGAGAGACAGGGAGAGAAGTAGACTGAGTGACACAGGGAGAGAAGTAGGCTGAGTGACACAGAGAGAGAGAGAGACAGGGAGAGAAGTAGACTGAGTGACACAGAGAGAGAGACAGGGAGAGAAGTAGACTGAGTGACACAGAGAGAGAGAAAGGGAGAGAAGTAGGCTGAGTGACAGATAGAGAGACAGGGAGAGAAGTTGACTGAGTGAGATAGAGAGGGAGAGAAGTAGGCTGAGTGACAGAGAGAAAGACAGTGAGAGAAGTAGGCTGAGTGACAGAGAGACAGAGAGAGACAGGGAGAGAAGTAGGCTGAGTGACAGAGAGAGAGATAGTGAGAGAAGTAGGCTGAGTGACAGAGAGACAGAGAGAGAGACAGGGAGAGAAGTAGGCTGAGTGACAGAGAGACAGAGAGAGACAGGGAGAGAAGTAGACTGAGTGACAGAGAGACAGAGAGAGACAGGGAGAGAAGTAGACTAAGTGACAGAGAGACAGGGAGAGAAGTAGACTGAGTGACAGAGAGAGAGACAGTGAGAGAAGTAGGCTGAGTGACAGATAGACAGAGAGAGAGACAGGGAGAGAAGTAGGCTAAGTGACAGAGAGAGAGACAGTGAGAGAAGTAGGCTGAGTGACAGAGAGACAGAGAGAGAGAGACAGGGAGAGAAGTAGGCTGAGTGACAGAGAAAGAAAAAGGGAGAGAAGTAGGCTGAGTGACAGAGAGAGAGACAGGGAGAGAAGTAGGCTGAGTG
>JAZGLO010001478.1:2500-5000 GCA_036873155.1 Biomphalaria sudanica
GTTTTGTATGTTTGACATGTTTCGGGTGTTTGACATGTTTTGAATGTTTCGTATGTTTGACATGTTTCGGGTGTTTGACATGTTTCGGATGTTTGACATGTTTCGTATGTTTGACATGTTTCGGATGTTTCGTATGTTTGACATGTATCAGGTGTTTGACATGTTTCGGATGTTTCGTATGTTTGACATGTTTCATATGTTTCGTATGTTTGACCTGTTTCGGGTGTTTGACATGTTTCGGGTGTTTGACATATTTCGGCTGTTTCGTGTGTTTGACATGTTTCAGGTGTTTGACATGTTTCGGATGTTTCGTATGTTTGACATGTTTCGAGTGTTTGACATGTTTCGAATGTTTCGTATGTTTGACATGTTTCGGGTGTTTGACATGTTTCGGGTGTTTGACATGTTTCGGCTTTTTCGTGTGTTTGACATGTTTCGGGTGTTGACATGTTTTGTATGTTTGACATGTTTTATATGTTTCGTATGTTCGACATGTTTCGAGTGTTTGACATGTTTCGAGTGTTTGACATGTTTCGGCTGTTTCGTGTGTTTGACATGTTTCGGGTGTTTGACAAGTTTCGAATGTTTCGTATGTTTGACATGTTTCGGGTGTTTGACATGTTTCAGATGTTTCGTATGTTTGACATGTTTCGGGTGTTTGACATGTTTTGAATGTTTCGTATGTTTGACATGTTTCGGGTGTTTGACATGTTTCGGATGTTTCGTATGTTTGACATGTTTCGAATGGGTTAGGGTTAGGGTTAGGGTTTAGGGTTAGGGTTAGGGTTTAGGGTTAGGGTTAGGGTTAGGGTTAGGGTTAGGATTGACATGTTTCGGGTGTTTGACATATTTCGAATGTTTCGTATGTTTGACATGTTTCGGGTGTTTGACATGTTTCGGATGTTTTGTATGTTTGACATGTTTCGGGTGTTTGACATGTTTTGAATGTTTCGTATGTTTGACATGTTTCGGGTGTTTGACATGTTTCGGATGTTTCGTATGTTTGACATGTTTCGTATGTTTGACATGTTTCGGATGTTTCGTATGTTTGACATGTATCAGGTGTTTGCCATGTTTCGGATGTTTCGTATGTTTGACATGTTTTGTATGTTTGACATGTTTCATATGATTCGTATGTTTGACCTGTTTCGGGTGTTTGACATGTTTCGGGTGTTTGACATGTTTCGGCTGTTTCGTGTGTTTGACATGTTTCGGGTGTTTGACAAGTTTTGTATGTTTGACATTTTTCATATGTTTCGTATGTTTGACCTGTTTCGGGTGTTTGACATGTTTCGGATGTTTGACATGTTTCGGCTGTTTCGTATGTTTGACATGTTTCGAATGTTTCGTATGTTTGACCTGTTTCATATGTTTCGTATGTTTGACCTGTTTCGGGTGTTTGACATGTTTTGGGTGTTTGACATGTTTCGAATGTTTCGTATGTTTGACATGTTTCATATGTTTCGTATGTTTGACCTGTTTCGGGTGTTTGACATGTTTTGGGTGTTTGACATGTTTCGGCTGTTTCGTGTGTTTGACATGTTTCGGGTGTTTGACATGTTTTGTATGTTTGACATGTTTCATATGTTTCGTATGTTTGACCTGTTTCGGGTGTTTGACATGTTTTGGGTGTTTGACATGTTTCGGCTGTTTCGTATGTTTGACATGTTTCGAATGGGTTAGGGTTAGGGTTAGGGTTAGGGTTTAGGGTTAGGGTTAGGGTTAGGGTTAGGGTTAGGGTTAGAGTTAGGGTTAGGGTTAGTGTTAGTGTTAGAGTTAGGATTGACATGTTTCGGGTGTTTGACATGTTTCGAATGTTTTGTATGTTTGACATGTTTCGGGTGTTTGACATATTTCGAATGTTTCGTATGTTTGACATGTTTCGGGTGTTTGACATGTTTAGGATGTTTTGTATGTTTGACATGTTTCGGGTGTTTGACATGTTTTGAATGTTTCGTATGTTTGACATGTTTCGGGTGTTTGACATGTTTCGGATGTTTCGTATGTTTGACATGTTTCGTATGTTTGACATGTTTCGTATGTTTGACATGTATTGTATGTTTGACATGTTTCATATGTTTCGTATGTTTGACCTGTTTCGGGTGTTTGACATGTTTCGGGTGTTTGACATGTTTCGGCTGTTTCGTGTGTTTGACATGTTTCAGGTGTTTGACATGTTTCGGATGTTTCGTATGTTTGACATGTTTCGGGTGTTTGACATGTTTCGAATGTTTCGTATGTTTGACATGTTTCGGGTGTTTGACATGTTTTGAATGTTTCGTATGTTTGACATGTTTCGGCTGTTTGACATATTTCGGATGTTTCGTATGTTTGACATGTTTCGTATGTTTGACATGTTTCGGACGTTTTGTATGTTTGACATGTTTCGGATTTTTGACATGTTTTGTATGTTTGACATTTTTCATATGTTTCGTATGTTTGACCTGTTTCGGGTGTTTGACATGTTTCAGGTGTTTGACATGTTTAGGCTGTTTCGTGT
>JAZGLO010001478.1:32500-37500 GCA_036873155.1 Biomphalaria sudanica
TGTTTGACATTTTTATATGTTTCGTATGTTTGACCTGTTTTGGGTGTTTAACATGTTTCGGGTGTTTGACATGTTTCGGCTGTTTCGTATGTTTGACATGTTTCAAATGTTTCGTATGTTTGACCTGTTTCATATGTTTTGTATGTTTGACCTGTTTCGGGTGTTTGACATGTTTTGAATGTTTCGTATGTTTGACATGTTTCGGGTGTTTGACATGTTTCGGATGTTTCGTATGTTTGACATGTTTCGTATGTTTGACATGTTTCGGATGTTTCGTATGTTTGACATGTATCAGGTGTTTGACATGTTTCGGATGTTTCGTATGTTTGACATGTTTCGGGTGTTTGACATGTTTTGTATGTTTGACATGTTTCATATGTTTCGTATGTTTGACCTGTTTCGGGTGTTTGACATGTTTTGGGTGTTTGACATATTTCGGCTGTTTCGTGTGTTTGACATGTTTCAGGTGTTTGACATGTTTCGGATGTTTGACATGTTTCGGCTGTTTCGTAAGTTTGACATGTTTCGAATGTTTCGTATGTTTGACCTGTTTCATATGTTTCGTATGTTTGACCTGTTTCGGGTGTTTGACATGTTTTGGGTGTTTGACATGTTTCGAATATTTCGTATGTTTGACATGTTTTATATGTTTCGTATGTTTGACCTGTTTCGGGTGTTTGACATGTTTTGGGTGTTTGACATGTTTCGGCTGTTTCGTGTGTTTAACATGTTTCGGATTTTTGACATGTTTTGTATGTTTGACATGTTTCATATGATTCGTATGTTTGACCTGTTTCGGGTGTTTGACATGTTTCGGGTGTTTGACATGTTTCGGCTGTTTCGTGTGTTTGACATGTTTCGGGTGTTTGACAAGTTTTGTATGTTTGACATTTTTCATATGTTTCGTATGTTTGACCTGTTTCGGGTATTTGACATGTTTCGGATGTTTGACATGTTTCGGCTGTTTCGTAAGTTTGACATGTTTCGAATGTTTCGTATGTTTGACATGTTTTATATGTTTCGTATGTTTGACCTGTTTCGGGTGTTTGACATGTTTTGGGTGTTTGACATGTTTCGGCTGTTTCGTGTGTTTGACATATTTCGGGTGTTTGACATGTTTTGTATGTTTGACATGTTTCATATGTTTCGTATGTTTGACCTGTTTCGGGTGTTAGACATGTTTTGGGTGTTTGACATGTTTCGGCTGTTTCGTATGTTTGACATGTTTCGAATGGGTTAGGGTTAGAGTTAGGGTTAGGGTTAGGGTTTAGGGTTAGGGTTAGGGTTTAGGGTTAGGGTTAGGGTTAGAGTTAGGGTTAGGGTTAGGGTTAGGGTTAGAGTTAGGGTTAGGATTAGGGTTAGGGTTAGTGTTAGGGTTAGGGTTAGGGTTAGGATTGACATGTTTCGGGTGTTTGACATGTTTCGAATGTTTTGTATGTTTGACATGTTTCGGGTGTTTGACATATTTCGAATGTTTCGTATGTTTGACATGTTTCAAGTGTTTGACATGTTTAGGATGTTTTGTTTTGTATGTTTGACATGTTTCGGGTGTTTGACATGTTTTGAATGTTTCGTATGTTTAACATGTATCGGGTGTTTGACATGTTTCGGATGTTTCGTATGTTTGACATGTTTCGTATGTTTGACATGTTTCGGATGTTTCTTATGTTTGACATGTATCAGGTGTTTGACATGTTTCGGATGTTTCGTATGTTTGACATATTTCGGATTTTTGACATGTTTTGTATGTTTGACATGTTTCATATGATTCGTATGTTTGACCTGTTTCGGGTGTTTGACATGTTTCGGGTGTTTGACATGTTTTGTATGTTTGACATTTTTATATGTTTCGTATGTTTGACCTGTTTTGGGTGTTTGACATGTTTCGGGTGTTTGACATGTTTCGGCTGTTTCGTATGTTTGACATGTTTCAAATGTTTCGTATGTTTGACCTGTTTCATATGTTTTGTATGTTTGACCTGTTTCGGGTGTTTGACATGTTTTGAATGTTTCGTATGTTTGACATGTTTCGGGTGTTTGACATGTTTCGGATGTTTCGTATGTTTGACATGTTTCGTATGTTTGACATGTTTCGGATGTTTCGTATGTTTGACATGTATCAGGTGTTTGACATGTTTCGGATGTTTCGTATGTTTGACATGTTTTGGGTGTTTGACATGTTTTGTATGTTTGACATGTTTCATATGTTTCGTATGTTTGACCTGTTTCGGGTGTTTGACATGTTTCGGGTGTTTGACATATTTCGGCTGTTTCGTGTGTTTGACATGTTTCAGGTGTTTGACATGTTTCGGATGTTTCGTATGTTTGACATGTTTCGAGTGTTTGACATGTTTCGAATGTTTCGTATGTTTGACATGTTTCGGGTGTTTGACATGTTTCGGGTGTTTGACATGTTTCGGCTGTTTCGTGTGTTTGACATGTTTCGGGTGTTGACATGTTTTGTATGTTTGACAATTTTTATATGTTTCGTATGTTCGACATGTTTCGAGTGTTTGACATGTTTCGGGTGTTTGACATGTTTCAGCTGTTTCGTGTGTTTGACATGTTTCGGGTGTTTGACAAGTTTGGAATGTTTCGTATGTTTGACATGTTTCGGGTGTTTGACATGTTTCATATGTTTCGTATGTTTGACATGTTTCGGGTGTTTGACATGTTTTGAATGTTTCGTATGTTTGACATGTTTCGGGTGTTTGACATGTTTCGGGTGTTTGACATGTTTTGTATGTTTGACATTTTTATATGTTTCGTATGTTTGACCTGTTTTGGGTGTTTGACATGTTTCGGGTGTTTGACATGTTTCGGCTGTTTCGTATGTTTGACATGTTTCAAATGTTTCGTATGTTTGACCTGTTTCATATGTTTTGTATGTTTGACCTGTTTCGGGTGTTTGACATGTTTTGAATGTTTCGTATGTTTGACATGTTTCGGGTGTTTGACATGTTTCGGATGTTTCGTATGTTTGACATGTTTCGTATGTTTGACATGTTTCGGATGTTTCGTATGTTTGACATGTATCAGGTGTTTGACATGTTTCGGATGTTTCGTATGTTTGACATGTTTCGGGTGTTTGACATGTTTTGTATGTTTGACATGTTTCATATGTTTCGTATGTTTGACCTGTTTCGGGTGTTTGACATGTTTTGGGTGTTTGACATATTTCGGCTGTTTCGTGTGTTTGACATGTTTCAGGTGTTTGACATGTTTCGGATGTTTGACATGTTTCGGCTGTTTCGTAAGTTTGACATGTTTCGAATGTTTCGTATGTTTGACCTGTTTCATATGTTTCGTATGTTTGACCTGTTTCGGGTGTTAGACATGTTTTGGGTGTTTGACATGTTTCGGCTGTTTCGTATGTTTGACATGTTTCGAATGGGTTAGGGTTAGAGTTAGGGTTAGGGTTAGGGTTTAGGGTTAGGGTTAGGGTTTAGGGTTAGGGTTAAGGTTAGGGTTAGAGTTAGGGTTAGTGTTAGGGTTAGGGTTAGGGTTAGAGTTAGGGTTAGGGTTAGGATTAGGGTTAGGGTTAGGGTTAGGGTTAGGATTGACATGTTTCGGGTGTTTGACATGTTTCGAATGTTTTGTATGTTTGACATGTTTCGGGTGTTTGACATATTTCGAATGTTTCGTATGTTTGACATGTTTCAAGTGTTTGACATGTTTCGGATGTTTTGTTTTGTATGTTTGACATGTTTCGGGTGTTTGACATGTTTTGAATGTTTCGTATGTTTAACATTTATCGGGTGTTTGACATGTTTCGGATGTTTCGTATGTTTGACATGTTTCGTATGTTTGACATGTTTCGGATGTTTCGTATGTTTGACATGTATCAGGTGTTTGACATGTTTCGGATGTTTCGTATGTTTGACATATTTCGGATTTTTGACATGTTTTGTATGTTTGACATGTTTCATATGATTCGTATGTTTGACCTGTTTCGGGTGTTTGACATGTTTCGGGTGTTTGACATGTTTTGTATGTTTGACATTTTTATATGTTTCGTATGTTTGACCTGTTTTGGGTGTTTGACATGTTTCGGGTGTTTGACATGTTTCGGCTGTTTCGTATGTTTGACATGTTTCAAATGTTTCGTATGTTTGACCTGTTTCATATGTTTTGTATGTTTGACCTGTTTCAGGTGTTTGACATGTTTCGGATGTTTCGTATGTTTGACATGTTTCGTATGTTTGACATGTTTCGGATGTTTCGTATGTTTGACATGTATCAGGTGTTTGACATGTTTCGGATGTTTCGTATGTTTGACATGTTTCGGGTGTTTGACATGTTTTGTATGTTTGACATGTTTCATATGTTTCGTATGTTTGACCTGTTTCGGGTGTTTGACATGTTTCGGGTGTTTGACATATTTCGGCTGTTTCGTGTGTTTGACATGTTTCAGGTGTTTGACATGTTTCGGATGTTTCGTATGTTTGACATGTTTCGAGTGTTTGACATGTTTCGAATGTTTCGTATGTTTGACATGTTTCGGATTTTTGACATGTTTTGTATGTTTGACATGTTTCATATGATTCGTATGTTTGACCTGTTTCGGGTGTTTGACATGTTTCGGGTGTTTGACATGTTTCGGCTGTTTCGTGTGTTTGACATGTTTTGGGTGTTTGACAAGTTTTGTATGTTTGACATTTTTCATATGTTTCGTATGTTTGACCTGTTTCGGGTATTTGACATGTTTCGGATGTTTGACATGTTTCGGCTGTTTCGTATGTTTGACATGTTTCAAATGTTTCGTATGTTTGACCTGTTTCATATGTTTCGTATATTTGACCTGTTTCGGGTGTTTGACATGTTTTGGGTGTTTGACATGTTTCGAATATTTCGTATGTTTGACATGTTTCATATGTTTCGTATGTTTGACCTGTTTCGGGTGTTTGACATGTTTTGGGTGTTTGACATGTTTCGGCTGTTTCGTGTGTTTGACATGTTTCAGGTGTTTGACATGTTTCGGATGTTTCGTATGTTTGACA
>JAZGLO010001478.1:62500-65000 GCA_036873155.1 Biomphalaria sudanica
GACATGTTTCATATGTTTCGTATGTTTGACCTGTTTCGGGTGTTTGACATGTTTCGGCTGTTTCGTGTGTTTGACATGTTTCAGGTGTTTGACATGTTTCGGATGTTTCGTATGTTTGACATGTTTCGAGTGTTTGACATGTTTCGAATGTTTTGTATGTTTGACATGTTTCGGGTGTTTGACATATTTCGAATGTTTCGTATGTTTGACATGTTTCGGGTGTTTGACATGTTTCGGATGTTTTGTATGTTTGACATGTTTCGGGTGTTTGACATGTTTTGAATGTTTCGTATGTTTGACATGTTTCGGGTGTTTGACATGTTTCGGATGTTTCGTATGTTTGACATGTATCAGGTGTTTGACATGTTTCGGATGTTTCGTATGTTTGACATGTTTCGGGTGTTTGACATGTTTTGTATGTTTGACATGTTTCATATGTTTCGTATGTTTGACCTGTTTCGGGTGTTTGACATGTTTCGGGTGTTTCGTGTGTTTGACATGTTTCAGGTGTTTGACATGTTCCGGATGTTTCGTATGTTTGACATGTTTCGAGTGTTTGACATGTTTCGAATGTTTCGTATGTTTGACATGTTTCGGGTGTTTGACATGTTTCGGGTGTTTGACATGTTTCGGCTGTTTCGTGTGTTTGACATGTTTCGGGTGTTGACATGTTTTGTATGTTTGACATGTTTCATATGTTTCGTATGTTCGACATGTTTCGAGTGTTTGACATGTTTCGAGTGTTTGACATGTTTTGAATGTTTCGTATGTTTGACATGTTTCGGGTGTTTGACATGTTTCGGGTGTTTGACATGTTTCGGCTGTTTCGTGTGTTTGACATGTTTCGGGTGTTGACATGTTTTGTATGTTTGACATGTTTCATATGTTTCGTATGTTCGACATGTTTCGAGTGTTTGACATGTTTTGGGTGTTTGACATGTATCGGCTAGTTCGTGTGTTTGACATGTTTCGGGTGTTTGACATGTTTCGGATGTTTCGTATGTTTGACATGTTTCGTATGTTTGACATGTTTCGGATGTTTCGTATGTTTGACTTGTATCAGGTGTTTGCCATGTTTCGGATGTTTCGTATGTTTGACATGTTTCAAATGGGTTAGGGTTAGGGTTAGGGTTAGGGTTAGGGTTAGGGTTAGGGTTAGAGTTAGGGTTAGGGTTAGGATTAGGGTTAGGGTTAGTGTTAGGGTTAGGGTTAGGGTTAGGATTGACATGTTTCGGGTGTTTGACATGTTTCGAATGTTTTGTATGTTTGACATGTTTCAAGTGTTTGACATGTTTCGGATGTTTTGTTTTGTATGTTTGACATGTTTCGGGTGTTTGACATGTTTTGAATGTTTCGTATGTTTAACATGTATCGGGTGTTTGACATGTTTCGGATGTTTCGTATGTTTGACATGTTTCGTATGTTTGACATGTTTCGGATGTTTCGTATGTTTGACATGTATCAGGTGTTTGACATGTTTCGGATGTTTCGTATGTTTGACATATTTCGGATTTTTGACATGTTTTGTATGTTTGACATGTTTCATATGATTCGTATGTTTGACCTGTTTCGGGTGTTTGACATGTTTCGGGTGTTTGACATGTTTTGTATGTTTGACATTTTTATATGTTTCGTATGTTTGACCTGTTTTGGGTGTTTGACATGTTTCGGGTGTTTGACATGTTTCGGCTGTTTCGTATGTTTGACATGTTTCAAATGTTTCGTATGTTTGACCTGTTTCATATGTTTTGTATGTTTGACCTGTTTCGGGTGTTTGACATGTTTTGAATGTTTCGTATGTTTGACATGTTTCGGGTGTTTGACATGTTTCGGATGTTTCGTATGTTTGACATGTTTCGTATGTTTGACATGTTTCGTATGTTTGACATGTTTCGGATGTTTCGTATGTTTGACATGTATCAGGTGTTTGACATGTTTCGGATGTTTCGTATGTTTGACATGTTTCGGGTGTTTGACATGTTTTGTATGTTTGACATGTTTCATATGTTTCGTATGTTTGACCTGTTTCGGGTGTTTGACATGTTTCGGGTGTTTGACATATTTCGGCTGTTTCGTGTGTTTGACATGTTTCGGATGTTTCGTATGTTTGACATGTTTCGAGTGTTTGACATGTTTCGAATGTTTCGTATGTTTGACATGTTTCGGGTGTTTGACATGTTTCGGGTGTTTGACATGTTTCGGCTGTTTCGTGTGTTTGACATGTTTCGGGTGTTGACATGTTTTGTATGTTTGACATGTTTTATATGTTTCGTATGTTCGACATGTTTCGAGTGTTTGACATGTTTCGGGTGTTTGACATGTTTCGGCTGTTTCGTGTGTTTGACATGTTTCGGGTGTTTGACAAGTTTGGAATGTTTCGTATGTTTGACATGTTTCGGGTGTTTGACATGTTTCAGATGTTTCGTATGTTTGACATGTTTCGGGTGTTTGACATGTTTTGAATGTTTCGTATGTTTGACATGTTTCGGGTGTTTGACAT
>JAZGLO010001478.1:70000-75000 GCA_036873155.1 Biomphalaria sudanica
ATGTTTCGAATGGGTTAGGGTTAGGGTTAGGGTTTAGGGTTAGGGTTAGGGTTTAGGGTTAGGGTTAGGGTTAGGGTTAGGGTTAGTGTTAGGGTTAGGGTTAGGATTGACATGTTTCGGGTGTTTGACATGTTTCGAATGTTTTGTATGTTTGACATGTTTCGGGTGTTTGACATATTTCGAATGTTTCGTATGTTTCGTATGTTTGACATGTTTCGGATTTTTGACATGTTTTGTATGTTTGACATGTTTCATATGATTCGTATGTTTGACCTGTTTCGGGTGTTTGACATGTTTCGGGTGTTTGACATGTTTCGGCTGTTTCGTGTGTTTGACATGTTTTGGGTGTTTGACAAGTTTTGTATGTTTGACATTTTTCATATGTTTCGTATGTTTGACCTGTTTCGGGTATTTGACATGTTTCGGATGTTTGACATGTTTCGGCTGTTTCGTATGTTTGACATGTTTCAAATGTTTCGTACGTTTGACCTGTTTCATATGTTTCGTATGTTTGACCTGTTTCGGGTGTTTGACATGTTTTGGGTGTTTGACATGTTTCGAATGTTTCGTATGTTTGACATGTTTCATATGTTTCGTATGTTTGACCTGTTTCGGGTGTTTGACATGTTTTGGGTGTTTGACATGTTTCGGCTGTTTCGTGTGTTTGACATGTTTCAGGTGTTTGACATGTTTCGGATGTTTCGTATGTTTGACATGTTTCGAGTGTTTGACATGTTTCGAATGTTTCGTATGTTTGACATGTTTCGGGTGTTTGACATGTTTCGGGTGTTTGACATGTTTCGGCTGTTTCGTGTGTTTGACATGTTTCGGGTGTTGACATGTTTTGTATGTTTGACATGTTTCATATGTTTCGTATGTTCGACATGTTTCGAGTGTTTGACATGTTTCGGGTGTTTGACATGTATCGGCTAGTTCGTGTGTTTGACATGTTTCGGGTGTTTGACATGTTTCGGATGTTTCGTATGTTTGACATGTTTCGTATGTTTGACATGTTTCGGATGTTTCGTATGTTTGACTTGTATCAGATGTTTGCCATGTTTCGGATGTTTCGTATGTTTGACATGTTTCAAATGGGTTAGGGTTAGGGTTAGGGTTAGGGTTAGGGTTAGGGTTAGGGTTAGGATTAGGGTAAGGGTTAGTGTTAGGGTTAGTGTTAGGGTTAGGATTGACATGTTTCGGGTGTTTGACATGTTTCGAATGTTTTGTATGTTTGACATGTTTCGGGTGTTTAACATATTTCGAATGTTTCGTATGTTTGACATGTTTCAAGTGTTTGACATGTTTCGGATGTTTTGTTTTGTATGTTTGACATGTTTCGGGTGTTTGACATGTTTTGAATGTTTCGTATGTTTAACGTGTATCGGGTGTTTGACATGTTTCGGATGTTTCGTATGTTTGACATGTTTCGTATGTTTGACATGTTTCGGATGTTTCGTATGTTTGACATGTATCAGGTGTTTGACATGTTTCGGATGTTTCGTATGTTTGACATATTTCGGATTTTTGACATGTTTTGTATGTTTGACATGTTTCATATGATTCGTATGTTTGACCTGTTTCGGGTGTTTGACATGTTTCGGGTGTTTGACATGTTTCGGCTGTTTCGTATGTTTGACATGTTTCAAATGTTTCGTATGTTTGACCTGTTTCATATGTTTTGTATGTTTGACCTGTTTCGGGTGTTTGACATGTTTTTGAATGTTTCGTATGTTTGACATGTTTCGGGTGTTTGACATGTTTCGGATGTTTCGTATGTTTGACATGTTTCGTATGTTTGACATGTTTCGGATGTTTCGTATGTTTGACATGTATCAGGTGTTTGACATGTTTCGGATGTTTCGTATGTTTGACATGTTTCGGGTGTTTGACATGTTTTGTATGTTTGACATGTTTCATATGTTTCGTATGTTTGACCTGTTTCGGGTGTTTGACATGTTTCGGGTGTTTGACATATTTCGGCTGTTTCGTGTGTTTGACATGTTTCGGATGTTTCGTATGTTTGACATGTTTCGAGTGTTTGACATGTTTCGAATGTTTCGTATGTTTGACATGTTTCGGGTGTTTGACATGTTTCGGGTGTTTGACATGTTTCGGCTGTTTCGTGTGTTTGACATGTTTCGGGTGTTGACATGTTTTGTATGTTTGACAATTTTTATATGTTTCGTATGTTCGACATGTTTCGAGTGTTTGACATGTTTCGGGTGTTTGACATGTTTCGGCTGTTTCGTGTGTTTGACATGTTTCGGGTGTTTGACAAGTTTGGAATGTTTCGTATGTTTGACATGTTTCGGGTGTTTGACATGTTTCAGATGTTTCGTATGTTTGACATGTTTCGGGTGTTTGACATGTTTTGGGTGTTTGACATGTTTCGAATGTTTCGTATGTTTGACATGTTTTATATGTTTCGTATGTTTGACCTGTTTCGGGTGTTTGACATGTTTTGGGTGTTTGACATGTTTCGGCTGTTTCGTGTGTTTGACATGTTTCGGGTGTTTGACATGTTTTGTATGTTTGACATGTTTCATATGTTTCGTATGTTTGACCTGTTTCGGGTGTTTGACATGTTTCGGCTGTTTCGTGTGTTTGACATGTTTCAGGTGTTTGACATGTTTCGGATGTTTCGTATGTTTGACATGTTTCGAGTGTTTGACATGTTTCGAATGTTTTGTATGTTTGACATGTTTCGGGTGTTTGACATATTTCGAATGTTTCGTATGTTTGACATGTTTCGGGTGTTTGACATGTTTCGGATGTTTTGTATGTTTGACATGTTTCGGGTGTTTGACATGTTTGAATGTTTCGTATGTTTGACATGTTTCGGGTGTTTGACATGTTTCGGATGTTTCGTATGTTTGACATGTATCAGGTGTTTGACATGTTTCGGATGTTTCGTATGTTTGACATGTTTCGGGTGTTTGACATGTTTTGTATGTTTGACATGTTTCATATGTTTCGTATGTTTGACCTGTTTCGGGTGTTTGACATGTTTCGGGTGTTTGACATATTTCGGCTGTTTCGTGTGTTTGACATGTTTCAGGTGTTTGACATGTTTCGGATGTTTCGTATGTTTGACATGTTTCGAGTGTTTGACATGTTTCGAAAGTTTCGTATGTTTGACATGTTTCGGGTGTTTGACATGTTTCGGGTGTTTGACATGTTTCGGCTGTTTCGTGTGTTTGACATGTTTCGGGTGTTTGACATGTTTCGGATGTTTCGTATGTTTGACATGTTTCGTATGTTTGACATGTTTCGGATGTTTCGTATGTTTGACATGTATCAGGTGTTTGCCATGTTTCGGATCTTTCGTATGTTTGACATGTTTCGAATGGGTTAGGGTTAGGGTTAGGGTTAGGGTTAGGGTTTAGGGTTAGGGTTTAGGGGTTAGGGTTAGGTTAGGGTTAGGGTTAGTGTTAGGGTTAGGGTTAGGGTTAGGATTGACATGTTTCGGGTGTTTGACATGTTTCGAATGTTTTGTATGTTTGACATGTTTCGGGTGTTTGACATATTTCGAATGTTTCGTATGTTTCGTATGTTTGACATGTTTCGGATTTTTGACATGTTTTGTATGTTTGACATGTTTCATATGATTCGTATGTTTGACCTGTTTCGGGTGTTTGACATGTTTCGGGTGTTTGACATGTTTCGGCTGTTTCGTGTGTTTGACATGTTTTGGGTGTTTGACAAGTTTTGTATGTTTGACATTTTTCATATGTTTCGTATGTTTGACCTGTTTCGGGTATTTGACATGTTTCGGATGTTTGACATGTTTCGGCTGTTTCGTATGTTTGACATGTTTCAAATGTTTCGTACGTTTGACCTGTTTCATATGTTTCGTATGTTTGACCTGTTTCGGGTGTTTGACATGTTTTGGGTGTTTGACATGTTTCGAATGTTTTGTATGTTTGACATGTTTCATATGTTTCGTATGTTTGACCTGTTTCGGGTGTTTGACATGTTTTGGGTGTTTGACATGTTTCGGCTGTTTCGTGTGTTTGACATGTTTCGGGTGTTGACATGTTTTGTATGTTTGACATGTTTCGTATGTTTCGTATGTTTGACATGTTTCGGATTTTTGACATGTTTTGTATGTTTGACATGTTTCGGGTGTTTGACATATTTCGAATGTTTCGTATGTTTGACATGTTTCGGGTGTTTGACATGTTTCGGATGTTTTGTATGTTTGACATGTTTCGGGTGTTTGACATGTTTTGAATGTTTCGTATGTTTGACATGTTTCGGGTGTTTGACATGTTTCGGATGTTTCGTATGTTTTACATGTTTCGTATGTTTGACATGTTTCGGATGTTTCGTATGTTTCGTATGTTTGACATGTTTCGTATGTTTGACCTGTTTCATATGTTCGTATGTTTGACCTGTTTCGGGTGTTTGACATGTTTTGGGTGTTTGACATGTTTCGAATGTTTCGTATGTTTGACATGTTTCATATGTTTCGTATGTTTGACCTGTTTCGGGTGTTTGACATGTTTCGGGTGTTTGACATGTTTCGGCTGTTTCGTGTGTTTGACATGTTTCAGGTGTTTGACATGTTTCGGATGTTTCGTATGTTTGACATGTTTCGAGTGTTTGACATGTTTCGAATGTTTCGTATGTTTGACATGTTTCGGGTGTTTGACATGTTTCGGGTGTTTGACATGTTTCAGCTGTTTCGTGTGTTTGACAGATTTCGGGTGTTGACATGTTTTGTATGTTTGACATGTTTCGTATGTTTCGTATGTTTGACATGTTTCGGATTTTTGACATGTTTCGGGTGTTTGACATGTTTCGAATGTTTTGTATGTTTGACATGTTTCGGGTGTTTGACATATTTCGAATGTTTCGTATGTTTGACATGTTTCGGGTGTTTGACATGTTTCGGATGTTTTGTATGTTTGACATGTTTCGTGTGTTTGACATGTTTCGGGTGTTGACATGTTTTGTATGTTTGACATGTTTCGTATGTTTCGTATGTTTGACATGTT